>BJCM01233806.1:0-12364 GCA_018326385.1 Flaveria bidentis
ACCATAAGGCAATCGTCTGTTTATCATAAACAAGCCTTACACAAAACTGGCTTATGGAAAGAAAAGTCAAGTCAAATGTCTGAAAATGAGAGCAAGAAGAGGAATGATATGCCCTCTCCCTCCAATGGATAGTGGGTTGAATTCATGATGTGTGATTCCTCTGGGTCACCAAGCCAGTTAAGGCTTGGGTCCCAAACCTAAACTAACAATTTCCTCTAAATGTGCAGGGTGTCCGTTACAGTTCTATCACAAACACCTGGATTGTTCATAGTGGGGCATCTAGGCACATGACTGGGAACCTGTCTCTCCTTTCAAATGTCAAACAAATTAAAGGGGACATGTCTCATTTGCTGGAAATAAAAGAGGATAATTCACCGCTCAAGGCGAAGTGGGAAATCAGAAAGTCAAGTTTGACAAGGTCAACCACGTTCAACAATTACAAAATAACTTACTTTCTGTCTCCCAGATATGTGACAAATAATTCAAGGTTGTTTTTGACAACAAGAAGTGCTATGTTATGAAAAAAAGGATTATGTAATCCTGGAGGATCAAGTCTTAATATCAGCTTCAAGATATAACGATTTATATGTCTTGGACTTGTCAAAGGCCTCCACAACCAATCATCAAGTACAATGCTTCTTGTCAAAGGCAACAGAGAGAGACTCCATCTCCTAGCATAGGAGAATAGGAAACATCAATCCACAGAAGATGAATCACTTGATCCAGAATGATCTAGTGCGTGGAGTAAATGTTAAGAACTTCCAACTACCGGATTTCTGTGTCATGTGTAAGAAAGGGAAAGAGACAAAGAAGTCTCACAAGGCAAAGAAAGTTCATTCAATTGACCTGCCTTTTGAGCTTCTTCACATGGATCTATTTGGCCTAGTCAGTACAAAGAGCATTGCCGGCGATTTGTACTGCTATGTAGTTACGGATGATTACTCATGATTTTCTTGGTTGATGTGTCTGAAATCCAAATCAGATACATTTGAATCATTCAAAGAGCTGGTAACTACTTTGGAGTCACTCTACAAGATGAAAGTACGTCGGATTCGCTCAGAAAACGACACGAAATTCAAGAACCAGTGGATGGAGGCATTCTGCAAAGAGAAAGGAATTGTACATCAGTTCACATCATCCTACATTTCACAAATGAATAGAGTTGCTGAAAGGAAGAACGGGAGCTTGATAGAGACAACACGAATGATGCTATCCGACTCGAAACTGCCCATCCAATCTTTGAATGAAGCAGTTTCCAATGCATGTTACACTCAAAATCGAGTCCTGGTGGTCAAACGTCATGGTAAAACGTGTTACGAGTTGCTCCAACGACGTAAACCTAATCTTGAGTACCTCTAACCGTTTGTCGCATCATGTACGCTACTGAAGAAAAATTAGTCAGGGAAATTAAGTGAAAAGGCTGAAGAAGGAATTTTTCTAGGATACAACATACTGAATAAACGAGTTTACAACAACTCGACGGGTCAAGTAGAAGTGTGGTGCAACGTCGACATTCAGAGATACACCACCCCCGTTGGAAAAGGACCCGCATTCTTCTTCGATTATAATGGATTATTTAAGTCCTTCAACATCCTTCTCTCCCCTCCTGATGATGAGTTATTGACCAAGATGATGTACGATATCTTAAACCCACCATCACTAGACTTGAAAACATCATGTTCACAAGGTGAGTCGTGACTCTTCCTCTGATGATGAAGACGTGAAGAATGTTCAGGTGGAACAGAAGGAACAGGTTCCTGCTACTGAAAGTACACAAGCATCAGATGTTGATGCCTTTGACACTTCGGAACCTCGCACTCCAACAGCTACAGATACTGAACCAGGAATTCACAATCTGGATCAGGAAGTAGTCGTTCCCACCACTCCCGGATCTCGACTTAATGCATATCATCCTCTGGAAAACGTCATAGGGGATGTACAATCGGGAGTACAAACAAGAAATCAGCTATACTCAGCTGATTATGCCTCCGTCATAGAAAAAGGCTATCTTCACGACGGTTCTTATCGATGTTTTGTGTCTCAATTTGAGCCAAAATATGTAAGTGAAGCCTTAAATGATGAGGCACGGGTGAGTGCCATGCAAGAAGAACTTCTTCAATTCAAGAAGTTAGGAGTATGGACACTGGTGGATAGACCAAAAGGCGCTAAGGTCATTGGCACTAAATGGGTCTTGAATTGAAAGAAAGATGACCAAGGGGTCGTAATCAGAAACAAGGCTCGACTTGTAGTTCAAGGATTTCGACAAGTCGAAGGCATAGATTACAATGAAGTGTTTGCACCTGTGGCGAGAATGGAAGCAATCCTTATCTTCCTAGCCTATGCATCTTATATGAAGATTAAAGTTTATCAACTAGATGTGAAGAGTGCATTCCTTCATGGTAAAATCCGGGAGACAGTGTATGTCAGTCAACCCAAAGGATTTGAGGATCCGTATCATCGGGACAGAGTTTACAAGCTAGATATACTCTATACGGGCTCCACAAAGCCCTAAGAGCATGGTATGAGAAGCTCTCGACTCATCCTGTGAAACACGGCTTTCGCAGAGGAGTGATGACTGCACACTGTTCATCAAAGAAAAGGATGGTGACAAACTGCTTGTACAGATTTATGTTGATGACATAATCTTCGGTTCCAAAAACGAAGAATTGTGTGGAATTTGAAGCAGTAATGAAGGCTGAATTTGAGATGAGTGCCATGAGAGAGATGAAGTTCTTTCTCGGTTACATGTGGATCAGACACCAAAGGGAATATTTCTACATCAGACCAAGTATGTAGGTGATATCCTAAGTCGATTCGATATAGAGAATGCTTCGGCAGCTGAGTCTCCACTAGCCACAAACCACAACGTGGCACTCTACGAAAATGGTGATCTGGTGGATGCCACCATGTACCGAGGAATGATCGGATCCCTCATGTACCTCATAGCCTCACGACCCGATATCATGTACGTGACGTGTCTTTGTTCCAGATATCAGGCAACACCCAAAGTCAACCATCTCATTGGGGTTAAAAGAATATTTCGTTATCTGAAGGGTACTCCAACACTCGGGTTGTGGTATCCTCATGATGATGACTTTGAGCTTACAACGTATGGTGACTCGGATTACGGCGGCTGCAAAATGAACTACAAGTCAACGTCTGCAGGATGTCAATTTTTTGGGAGGAGATTAGTCACATGGCAGTGTAAGAAGCAGACATCGGTTGCTCCGTCAACCTATGAAGCTGAATATGTTGCTGCTGCAAGTTGTCGTTCGCAGATCATTTGGATGCAACAGCAAATACGGGACTACGGTTTGCAATTCTCTAACACTCCTATTTATGTTGATAATTCTGCTGCTATAGCCGTAACAAAAAATCCAATCCAACATCCTAAAACTAAACACATCGAAGTATCACTTTATACGTGATTGTTTTGAAAAGCATTTAATCAATGTCGTTAAAATAAATACGGATTTTCAACGCGCCGACCTTTTCACAAAAGCTTTTGATAAACCGAGATTTTTATATCTATTAGAGGTTAATAGTGTAAAAAAATGTGATGTGATCATAGAGGATGAAATGCTTAGTCCGACAACTTTTTTTTTATTTTTTTTATTTTTCTTTTTTTTAATTTCCTGTATCTATAAAATCCGAAACTCAAAAAAAATCGGTTTTAGAATTTAGGGGGAGAATAGTTTAGATTAGTATTAAATTAGTCATTTTATTTAATTACTTAAAAAAGAAAAAATGATAGTAAAACTAGTAGGCTACCAAGGAAACATAAAGAAAGTAGACCTAGAGGCTGCTGGTGTAACATCTTGTATTTTCTTGCCTAATAAAATGTTAGCATCGTTAATCTTGTAAGGGCTATTGTTTCCTAATATGAAAATCGTGGATTATTTATGCATATTACTTTAATTGGTCTTTTAATCCTTTAATTTGTAAGGTTATAATGATAATTATTATATAATAATAATAATATTAATAATATTAATATCATTAATAATAATGATAACTAATAATAATAATAATAATAATATTTTTGTTAATAATTTGTTGAATTATTAAAAATTAAACATGTATAGAACTTGAATTTAAAAGTCTAAGGGGTTATAATGCAAATTTGAAAACTTCAAAAGAACTTTTTTTAACATAAAATAACAAAATGTAAACAATAAGGCTAAATTGTAAATCCTCAAAACCCCATTTCCCCTTACTCCGTATTTCCCGCCGAACTCCGGCCATTCTCCGACCGAAGTCCGGCGAGTTCAAAACACCAAAAAACACTCGGTTTCGAAGCCAAAAAACCGATTCAAGTCGTTTCGTATGAGTGATTCGAACTTTAATGTATCTAATAATGAAGGATTAAACATCAGATACCCCCAATCGAATGAATAACCGTTGCACCTTAAAATCCATAGCCGTTTGGCCATTAAACGTTCTAATAATCTAATTAACTTCACATCGAGTTCGAAGCACTCCTTCTCATCGCAACCTGCAACTATTCGAACACCACCTATGGAGCTTTCTAACTTGCAATTTATAGAGGGCTTTTCCTCCTTAAGGTCATTAGAAACAACCTGTACAACGAATTTGATTATCATCGTCGTTTGGGTATCAAACCAGTGATACGTGGTCGTGATCTGCTCGTGTACTCGTTCTCCATCGAAATTACACCAATTCAGGTAATTAAACACATTACTTCATTCGTTTAAGCTTGGGGAGTAAATGCCCCATGGTTAATTCGATTAACAACCACGAATTGATGATCGATTTGGTTCTAATCGTTCTAGGGTTCTAAAGATTTTGGGGTTCTGTTTATATGACCTTTTAAGGAATTAAAACCAAGTGATACCAAGGCCACGACCCTGGTTCACTAGTTAAGATGCTTGCCCCACACACATGAGGTCCCGGGTTCGAACCCGGGCACCATCATGTAATTTTTTTTGAGGTTTTAGCCCAAATAAATTTCTGAAAATTTATAATAAATATACTAATTTCATTTAAAAACTTCAAATATTTTTAAAATCATCTAACTAATTTTCTGGAAATTTATTTCTTATAATATTTTGATATTTTTATTAATTATTTTAAACAAATGATATAATTAGTTCAATTTCTTATAAAATAGATTTTAATTGTTTAACTTATTAAATCATTATTTGTTCAAATAATATATTTAGGTTATTTTCTTATAAGTTAAACTTAAAATATTGTTTTAATTTACTAAATAGTTATTTGCTCAAATAATATATTTAAATTGTTTTTCTTATAAAATAGACATTGAATATCATTATAACTCACTAAATCATTATTTGTTCAAATAACAAGTATATATTATTGTTTAAAATGAGAGTTACTTTAAAAGTTTGTTTAAACTATATTTAGACTTTGTTACAAATGGTTTTCTTTTATTTCTTAGTATTAAAATGATTAAATAGTATATTGACTCAAAACATAATCAAATTTACCATGTTAGTTGGATCTAATTATTAACATCCCAAATTCCACTTAAAACCCTAGTTCTCGTTAAAACATTAAACTTATTATAATTAAACTTTAACCTTGTAAATATATATATAAATTTAGGTGCCTTGTGAAGAACTACATTGGATCACTGCTTATTACATTTCTTATTAATCGTCATTCTATACTGATTTGATCAAGTGAGTATTTCTATACCCCTTTTTTATATTTTCACACTTTGGGGTGAAACATGTTACTTTATAAACATTGCACTTGTAAACGTTTGATTCTTGTAAACTTATGACAATTTACTTGTGCGTTGTGGTTAGTTGAACTTTGTAGCTACCATGTAATATCGAATATATGTACAATCATTAACTATTGCTAGCCTTGCGACATCATAGATCTATGGGCCTGACAAGCCTGCTTGGTTGATCCAAGTACACTTAGCTAATCGTATATGCTTGTAAACGTTTGAGACTTGTAAAACTTTGTCAAGGGTTGATTGTGCATTCTGTCTTACATCCCTAGTTTACTTTGTTCTCTAACGTACAACATGAATTGCCATCTTTTATATACTTATGTATCAAAAACTATGGAAATCTCACCAACATTATCTTGACCTTTTATTTTTAACATGTTTCAGGAAATACTCAAGCTTGATCCCCACTTTTGAAGCTTGTTCACACTTAGGAATGGACCTAATTAAATAAACGAATGAGCTTGTTATATTTCTTGTTATGTTTTCTTTATTTGAGACTTATGTTTGTAATATTACCTTTGAAACTTATTAATTATATATTTGGGCTTAATAATAGCGTTATGTGGCTGTGAACGATCTTAACTCTCACTCCTCGACGTTTCCGCAATCAAGGTTGGGGTGTGACAGTTGGTTCATTATATGATGTGTCAGTAGATTCAACACAATAGACAAGTAGACCTTATTGGTGGTTTCAATTACAAACTAAGTGGTTCAACCTGTTGTGGGTTCCCATCTTATCCCTAGTTAACACAATCAACGATGTTCCAATAAGGGGTGAAGAGCAAAATAAACGCCACATATGTGTGCGGACGACCATAAAATATGAGCAAAGCACATGAAAAATGAAAAACGCAATCAAGCAAATAACTTATGTTGTTGGTGCAATTTGTGCAAAAAGAAAATAATTACACAAACAAGAAGATAGGTTGTGTGCCTCTCTGTTGTGTGGTGGCACTGACCTGAGGATAAGCATAACCTAAATATTCTAGAATTCATTGTTGTTTGCGTCTCTCTACTGTGCGATGGCACTGACCTGAGGCTTGGCATCTCTTTGAAATCTCTTAGAACAGTTTCTTCTTGAAATATACCCGTAGACCACTCAAAAATCTCCTGAGGAATGTTGATTACCATATAAGCGTGGGATCCACAAATGCTTGTTGAAATAATTAAACCTTAACTAATGTGTGTCAAAAATCTGTGTATGGATTTAAGAGGAAAAGTATACTGATAATTATCGTGAGTCGCAGTTCTTGAAAGTCAAAATCATTATGTGCATCTTGTGGCTCTAGTATGATTTCCTAAAAATTGCTATTGACTATTAGTGAAAACAAGGATCTAGCATCAAGATAGTTTATTAAAATGTCCCAAGTGATTCTAATTTACCTGTATGATTCCAAAATGAATCATACCAGAAATGATAAACAGGAATTGAAGCTGAGTTGTCCAGGAAGTAAAATCCATTAGGATTACTCTAATAGGTTTAAAATCCATCTCTAATCAAAAATACAAAAATATGTCTTGATTTTGTTTGTTAATTTTTCTAGTTGCTTTATTTTTTAAATTTTAGTCATTTAGTAGGTAAAAGTCGGACTAGGCATCGAAATTCAATCTATAAATCACTCACTAAAAGGGTCACGTTTGAGGTGACTAAAAAGTTCAAAAATAAAATGAGTCACGTCTGAGGTGACAAAATTGGTTCTTCTTTTAAAGGATCACGTCTGAGATGATCAACAGTTTTCAAAGTTAAAAAGGATCATGTCTGAGATGATAACTGGTCATAAAGTCTTAATCAATTGTTAACATATTAAGTGGTTGAAAGTGCATAAGGTAAAATTCTTAAGTCATAGTCATTCGCATGACTAGACCATGAGTATGGACCAGTCGCACGAATGGGGCATGAGTATGAACCATTCACACGATTGGATCACAAGAATGAACCAATCGCACAAATGGAGGTGACCAAATGAGTCAGTCGCACGACTGAAACCTAGTCGCACGACTGAATGTGACCGACGGAGCCTGTCGCACGACTGAGCCCTAGTCGCACAATGAAACGTGCGAACAGGTCCAGTCGCCCGACTGAAGATTAAATCAGTATAAATAGGGCTAAACTCGGTCGCATATCCGCATCACCCTTCAATCATTTCCAAATTGCCCGAAAGCACAGATACTCTGCCAAAATTTGATTGAGTCTATTTCTCACCACTATTGTGTTACTAACGTGTATTCGCATCATCTGCAGGTAATGATTGATTAAAATCGCACAAAATACATGGTGTATTCTAACCCGAACAGCCCCAATTTGATTAAAAATCAAGAAATCAGTAACAACCATGAAATAGACACCTAAACGTGCAAAATGGTTAAAATGAAGGACATAGTGTGATAGTTAGGGTTCCTAAGAGTCTAAAGAGTCTATACATAATGTTTAACATCAAGTTTTGAACATAGAATTATCCGACTCGACACTTCAAATGAACTTCAATCGCACAATTGAACTGGGCGAATGACTCAATCGGCTGAATGAACAAGGCGTATGAGCACAATTGCCCGATTGAACTCAGCCGCTTGATGAATCGTCTGATTGAAGTCAGACGCATGCTCAATCGCCCGATTGAAGTCAGCCGCATGCTCAGTCGCCCGATTGAACTCAGCCGCATGCTCAATCGCCCGACTGAATTCAGTCGTATGGTTCAATCGCACGATTGAACCAGACTGATTCCAAAACAATTTAAGTTTCAACAGTATCTGTTATGTACAAATCTAATGTTTTATGTGTCTTGTGTTACAGAAACATGGCAGAGAGGTGGATCATCAACACCAAGCACAACATTTGTGCTCATCTGGATGCCACCACTAGGAACACTGCTGATTTTACGGGCATCATTGATTTTCTGAGGCGATCTAGGATCCACAGAGCCATATCCACACCATGTATACCCTACCGATCTATACAGCAGGCCTTCTGGGAAGGTGCTTCAGTTGACCGATCTACGGAGCCTTACTGTATACGCAACACCATTTTTGGGGAACAGATAGAGGTGACAGGAGCAGATACTCAACATGTGTAGGACCTGGGTGACGATGCTGCTCACCCAACCAAGCTACACCCTCTGATTGTTAGGGGATGTCTTCTTAGGATGAAGTACTCTAGGGACATCAACGCGGGTGTGCTGAACAAAAGCAACCTGTGTCCCTAGTTCAAGTACTTAGCACACGTCATTCTCAAGTGCATTGCTTCACGGAGGGGTGGATTTGATGATCTCTTTGACCAAATCTAGAATGCCTACGTGGCACTGGTGCTAAACCACCCCTTCAGCTTCTCCAACATGATTTTTACTTATCTGATCAAGAACCTTAAGGCAAAGGGTAAAGAGAGCTTATGCATGTATTCACGGTTCTTGCAGATGATCATTAATGAGAAGCTCCCCTTACTGCCCAAGGAGAAGGACGATGTTGTGAGTTGGGAGGTTATGGATGACACTACCCTCAGGAGAATGAAGGTATACCGGGGCAAGCAGGTGAAGCCCCCTGGTTAGGAGACTGTTTAGGCATCTGGCCCGGGAGGATTACGTGGCGCCTTCTCACAAGAAGTGGCGCCACGACGATAGTGATTCTGATGATGAGCCCATTGCACTACCATCTGATGACTCAGATGATAACGATGACCATGGTGATGGTCACGGAGGTGATGGTCCGGGTGGACCCGAGTCGGCTCCAATCCACCATGATTTTAAATGGTTGAGGAGGAGGAGTCGGACGAGGAGCCTCTAGTACGGACGGTGGGGAGCCGGGTCGTAGCCACTAAGAGAGGGCTCAGGGTGGTTGGTGGATGCCAGGATGAGTCCAGGAATGCTGTTACTATTGATGTTGATCCATCTTATACCCCGGACCAGCCCAGTAGCCAAGCAGGAGCCTCTGTTTCTAAGGGCTCCAGGAAAAAATGGATGACTCACCCATATGACAAAAAGGGTAAGAGGCCTTGATTTGCTTTGACCACAGCCACCACTGCCACCACAGCCACTACCACTGCCACAACCACGACTACTGCCACAACCAACACCACATCCACCACAGTTACCACCACCACTACCACACTCCCTACCATTACTACCACACTCCCAACCACCACCACTACAGCCAACCCTTCACCATCCACTCATATCCCACCACCCATATTCACCACATCTACCACCACCAGCCACCAAGCAGGTCCATCATCCCAGCCTTCATTCGCACCAGGATCCACTCTACCCCCCATTGGGTTAGAGGAACAGCTGGCAAATCTAAACAACATAGTGCTTAGGCTGCTTGCCACTGATAAGCTTAGGGCAAATCAGTTACATCAGATGATGGAGGTAAACGCACCTCAAGCTCAGAATATAATGGAGCTCAATAAGAAGACTGACTTATATGAGAGAGCTCTAAGCTGAGCACACCATGCACTCACAAGTCAAAATGAGCTGGTGTTGGCTTCGGTGAAAAGGATCGAAGAACTTGCGAGGAAGAATAAGAAGATCATGCTCAAGCTAAAAGGGTCAAAGACTAAGCCTCTGAAGATCAAGGGTGATGATGACGATGATGATAATGATGACGATGATGAGGATGATTCAGATAAAGAAGAAGAAGGTGATAATGCAGGACCAAGTGAGAAGAGAGGAGAGGATGATGATGGAGAAGGTGATGCTGCTGCATCAGCCTCACCTACAGCTCAAGAAAGGAGGACCAAAAGGAATCAAGATCGAGGAGCATCATCCTCCGTCTCTCCTGCTGAGAAGCTTGCAATTCAAGACAAAGTAATGATTAGATGTTTATTTATTTTAAAAACTTTTGTACTTGAATCTTGTACGATAGTTTTGTAATTAATGTTTATCTATCTTTGTCTAATGTTTAAATGACTTGACTAATTACTAATGGTTGATGTGTTATATGTTTAAATCAAGCAAATCAAACATCTCAGCAAGATGAATATGATGTTGCTCCCCTATAGCAAATCAAGTCTCAATTAATAATGATTCTTGATTTGCAAGGGATTGTTAGAAGGTTGGTGAGCTACACTCCCGAAAAAGGAGAAATCATACACGAACTAACTGACGAGCAACTTGCAGAGATGTTTAGGCTAAACCCAGATGAGATTGTCAAAGATGCACCTACTTTTGGTGTGACTAGTGAAAATGAGCTCAATGACGTAGATGAAATAGAGATTGAGGATGTCACTGCTGAGTACTAACCAGAGTACACTAGCCGAGAGGGCAATGTGATCCCCAACCTGGGTGACACTGTTGGCAGTGCTACATTCGACAAACTAGATGAGATGGAAAAATAGACAGAGAAGAATGAAAGCCAAGCCCAAGCCTCAGATGCTGATGTTGACATAAAGAAGGCTAAATGGGCAGCTTGTTTTGCTAAGATACGAGCCCAACGCATTCCACAAAAGCCAAATGCCTACACCAAGCTATACAAGGTCAAGAAACATCTAAAGGTGTTGGGCAAGATCATTGCATGGGCGTATTTTGAGGATCTTAATGTATATGCGGTTAAGAGGGAGAAGGGTATAGAGTACTTCAGATTCCCACAAAATCTAAAGACTCTCCCTAGTTTTGAGCTCAACCAGCTGGCACGCCTAAATTTGTTATATGTTGATCCAAGGAAAATGTGAGGCTGGTTTGAGGCTGCACTGAGGAAAGAATACCACACCAGGTGGGTAAATTTCAGACCTCAACAAACGAAGAGGTACATCCAAAGGTCTGAAGTGGACCCGACATCTGGAAAGCCAAAGGTGGTGCTGGAGTGGAGTCCTCCGCGCACAATGTCCAAGATTCCTTTACAGAAAACGCCACAGGACATCACTCCACACTTCAAATGGTGGTATTATGATTGGAGAACATGCGAA
Organism: Flaveria bidentis; assembly: GCA_018326385.1. Taxonomy (NCBI): domain Eukaryota; kingdom Viridiplantae; phylum Streptophyta; class Magnoliopsida; order Asterales; family Asteraceae; genus Flaveria; species Flaveria bidentis. The sequence goes on from BJCM01233806.1 coordinate 11,622, forward strand.
GCGGTCATAGTTCTACAGAGAGAGAGCAAAATGGAAGCAATTCGGGTGTTCGACCCTATGTGGCTAACCAACTTGTCAGCAGACGATGTCTATACATTATACAAGTGGCCACTATTCTATGACTCGCAAGATATAGTACAAGCCATCCAGTTTCAGAACGTTATACGACTTTGTTTTGCATTCGAGATACATGTCGGAGTCACTAGAGAGGAAAAGTACAAGAAATTTGAGGAGCTAATGAAGAATGTTAGACACTAATGTAAACTAGGTCCAAGGGGGAGTTTGTTGATACATATGTACCTAGTTAGGAGCTAAATATAAAATGTCTTTCATGTTTTATGTGACATCCAGTAAATTTCCGTTACCAAACTCCGTTAGTTCCGTTTAGTCTTGCATACACGTGTCGTAAACACACACTAGTTGTCGTTTAACGTTGGTGACCTAATAATAATTAATAATGTTACATTATTGATAATCTAATTGATTATGTGATTATGGTATTATGTTTATGTGTTTGCATGTTTTAAATGTTAATTAGGAACTTAATCGCGTAACGTGGAAACGTGCCTATTTATTCGTATGTCTTGTGTTTTTATAAAGAAAATATATAATGATTTTTATTAGCTTATATCCTTATATTATTAAGTTAAAAACATTTTACAAAGAGTTTAAAAGCTTAAATTTTTATAAAATACAAAACACAAGGGTTTAAATGGTAATTATGTAAATTAACTTAAACAAAA
>BJCM01233810.1:0-12882 GCA_018326385.1 Flaveria bidentis
CCTACTTGGCCTATGTAAAGGATGTGGATACACCAACACCACAACTGTCCAATGTACCGGTTGTGTGTGACTTTCCAGATGTGTTTCCTGAAGACTTACCAGGAGTGCCACCTGACCGTGAGATTGAGTTTCAGATTGATTTCATACCGGGTGCCCAACCTGTTGCCAAGGCACCGTATCAGTTGGCTCCGACTGAGATGAAGGAGTTGATGGAGCAACTACAGGAGTTACTTGATAAGGGGTTCATTCGACCGAGTATCTCTCCTTGGGGTGATCCGGTCATATTTGTTAAGAAAAAAAGACGGTAGCATGAGGATGTGTATCGACTATCGTGAGCTGAATAAGTTGATGGTAAAGAATCGATACCCGTTACCGAGAATTGATGATTTGTTTGATCAAATTCAAGGTGCCAGTTGGTTCTTGAGGATAGATCTTCTATCTGGCTACCATCAGTTAAAGGTGAAAGAGCAGGATATCCCTAAAATAGCCTTTCGAACGGGCTTTGGACACTACGAGTTTCTTGTTATGTTTTTTGGTTTGACTAACACGCCAGCCACTTTTATGGACTTGATGAATCGAGTGTGTCGGCCGATGTTGGATAAATCAATAATTGTGTTTATTGATGATATCCTAATTTATTCAAAGAGCGAGAATGAGCATACCGGTCACGTTCAAGAGGTGTTGGAGACGTTGAGAATGGAGAAGTTGAGAATGGAGAAGTTGTATGCTAAATTCTCCAAGTGCGCGTTCTGGTTGTGTGAGGTACAGTTATTGGGTCATGTGGTGAATCCTGAAGGGATTATGGTGGACCCGACAAAGGTGGAGGCGGTGATGCAATGGAAGTCTCCAAAGACGCCATCCAAGATTCGTAGTTTCATGGGTTTGGCGGCTATTACAGAAGGTTTATTTAAGACTTCTCTAAGATCTCTTCTCCACTAACCAAGTTGCCCCGTAAGGATGTAAACTTTATATGGGGTCAAGCTCAAGAGAAGGCGTTTGAGGAGTTAAAGGCGAGATTGACTCAAGCTCTTGTCTTGTCATTACCCGATGGAAGCGAAGATTTGGTGGTTTATTCAGATGCTTCCTACTCGAGGCTGGGATGTGTGTTGATGCAAAGAGGAAAGGTTATAGACTACGCATCCTGACAGATTAAAGTTCATGAGGTTAATTACCCTACTCATGACTTGGAGCTAGCAATTGTGGTCTTTGCGTTAAAGATATGGAGGCACTACTTATACGGGACAAAGTGCACCATATTCACTGACCATAAGAGCTTGAAGTACTCTTCAAGGAGAAAGATTTGAACATGAGGTAGAGGAGATGGTTGGAGCTCATAAAGAATTATGATTTCGAGATCCATTACCATTCTGGCAAAGCCAACATGGTTGCGGACACCCTTAGCCGAAAGGAAAGACCCGAGCCTATTCGGGTGAAGGCGTACCAGTTGATTATGACCTCGGATGTGATGAAACAGGTCAAGGAGTTTCAAGATGAGGCATTTAAAGAAGATCATTTTAACTCTGAAAGGATGATAGGTCTGGTTGCGGAATTGGGTGAAAAGACACTCGGTGTTAGGACCCGATTTGGACGAATGTGGATTCCATGTTTTGGGGATATACATGGAAAGATTATGGATGAAGCTTATAAAACTTGATACTCCATTCATCCCGGTGCTACGAAGATGTATCAAGATATGAAGAAAGATTATTGGTGGCCGGGTATGAAACGCGATGTGGCAGAGTATGTGAGTAAATGCCTTACTTGCTTGCAGGTGAAGGTCGAGCATCAGAAGCCGTATGGAAAGATCCAACCTTTGGATATACTGGAATGGAAGTGGTAGCATATCACCATGGACTTTATAACGAAGCTACCACGTACCTCGCGAGGGTATGATGCCATATGGGTGATAGTTTATCGTTTGACGAAGAGTGCTTACTTCCTACAGATCCGTGAAACATATTCATCCGAGGGGTTGGCAGATCTATTCATTAAGGAGATTATAACTCGTTATGGTGTGCTGGTGTCTATTGTGTCTAATCATGATGCCCGGTTTACATCTAAATTTTGGAAGAAATTCCACGAGGCGATGGGGACGAGGTTACATATTAGAACGGCTTATCATCCTCAGACGGATGGTCAGTCAGAAAGGACTATTCAGACGCTGGAAGATATGCTTCGGGCATGCGTCATTGGCTTTAGAGGAAGTTTGGATGATCACTTACCAATAGTTGAGTTCTCATATAACAACAACTATCATGCCAGCATTGGTATGCCTCCTTATGAGATGCTATACGAAAGGAGATGCAAAACGCTCGTGTGTTGGGGCGATATTGGCCATAAAGAGTTAGGGAGTGTCAAGGTGGTCGAGGCTACGACTGAGAAGCTGGAAAGGATCAAGGCCTTCATGAAGGCAGCTAAAGATAGGCAAAAGTCATATGCTGATAAACAACGTAAACCAATTGAGTTCTAGGTGGGTGATAGAGTTATGTTGAAAGTATCACCTTGGAAAGGTATCATTTGGTTCAGAAAGTGGGGCAAGTTAAGTCCAAGGTACATAGGGCCTTTCTGAATCATTGCTCGAGTAGGAGAGATGGTCTATAGACTGGAGCTGCCAGAGGAGTTAAGTGGAATTCATCCGACATTCCATGTATCTCATCTGAGAAAATGTTTAGCAGACGAGGATATGGTTGTACCACTGGAAGATATCGAGGTTGATGAATGGCTCAATTATGTGGAGTAACCAGTGGCGATCATTGACCGTAAAGAGAAGAGGTTGAGGAATAAAGCGGTTCCTCTTGTGCACGTACAGTGGAAGCATAGGAAGGGATGCGAGTCTACGTGGGAGACTGAAGAAGAGATGAGATAGCATTACCCACGTTTGTTCGAGTAATAACAGGTTTCGGGGACGAAACCTATATAAGGGGGTGAACTTGTAACACCTGGTTATTTTTTTAGAAGACTCAAACAAAAGAATGAAAGAAAGAAAAAGGAAGAAAATATATTTTATCCAAGTCAAGGGGTAAAAAGTGTGAAAAGGACAAAAAGTTACAAAAGATGGTATAAAGTGGGCATGGCAGCCCACTCCCTTCTCCCCCATACTCATCCCATTCGGCTAGAGAGAGAGAAAGGAAAGGGAAAAGGGCAGAAAACTTTCGAGATCTTGAAGAACAAGGAGAAAGAGTCGAATCCAAGTGGGTTTCTAGGTGAAACTTGAAGCAAACAGGTTTGAAGGAAGCCTTACCCAAAGAGGCTACTAAGGTGAGTTCTAGAACCCCTGTTTTACATGTTTTAACAGATTTTTGAGGCTAGAAACGCATATGTAAACTTTTTTATAAAGCTGGCTGTTTCATCCGTATGTGGGTATGCTTGTGTGCGATTCGGGTGGGGTTCGTGTTTGGCAAGGCTATGTTTGAATGATGATGCAACTGGGTTTCTAAGGCCTAGGATGGAAGGTTTAAGCTTAGAGTAGGTTAGAGTGTTTGGGGACCGAAATCTGATGTTTAGGTACGAATGAGGTTGCTCGTGCGCCCAACTAGGGCTCATGCGCCTGAAAATTTCCCATGCGACTGAAGGTCATGCGACCGAAGGCCATGCGGCCGAAGATCATGCGACTGAAGGCCATGCGGCCGAAGGCCATGCGACCGAAGGACATGCGACCGAAGGTCATGGGACTAGAGGTCATGTGACTAAGGGTCATGCGACTGAAGGTCATGCGATTAAGAGTTCATACGCCCCATAGTGCCCATGTGCCTGTAAGTTGTCCATGCGCCTAAGTGTTCCCCATGCGCCTGGAAGTTGTCCATGCGCCTAAGTGTTCCTTATGCGTCTGAAAGTTTCCCATGCGCCTAAGTGTCCCTCATATGCCCTAATAGTGCCCATACGCCTAAAGGACTTAGTTTATTTTTCTGATTTAGAAGAAGGATTTAAATGTAGGCTTTGATTTGGGATTTTCCTGAGGATAAAGTAAGTTAACTTCTGATGGTGCTTTGTATGGTGATGTTTTTGTATGGTTATGTCTATGTTCCATATTTTGTATGATTATTTTCCCATGACTTTATGTTGAATGTTAATCAATGAAATGAAAAGTATTATGTAACGTAATGTGGAAGATAATGAAAAGAGGAACTTAATGAAAGAATGCATGCATTAACAAATGAATGAAAGTAAGAAAGGCTTGCAAGCAAATGTATGGAGGTTCATACCCAATGAAGGGTGTTAGCTCAACTGTGTGCGGGTTAGCTACCCCAGAAGGATGCACACTGGAGTCCAATCCTTGTGATTGACAATATGTATGGGATCCTTGTCGCTTGCCCCAGGTACTTGAGTCAGCTTCTTGCACAATGTTCGAGGTCTATGAAAGACCTCAGGCCTAGTAACCAACTTCATGCACAATGTTCGGGGTATAACATATGGCATTGATCAGGAATGAAAGAGAAAAGATAAATGATGAATGTACTTGCCCTAGGTACTGGAGTCAGCTTCATGCATAATGTTCGAGGTCTATGACAGACCTTAGGCCCAGTAACCATCTTCGTGCACAATGTTCGGGGTATTATACATGTCATCGAAAGTAATGAACATACGAATGAAAGTAAGAAGTTATGTATGAAAGTGGAAGAAAGTAAAGAAAGCGAATGATAATGACGTACGACGAATGAACGAAAGTTAACGAACGAATGATGAAGATAATAATGATATTATCTATGTGTATGTATGAAGGATGATTACACACGATTGTAAAGAACGGTTTTAAACGAAAGATAAAGTATGTTTTATTTTAAAACTAGATATCACTCAGCATCGTTGACTTTGATGTGTTTCTAGTTGGCAGGTAATGATTGTTGAGGATGACACGGGGCGGCTACTTGGCTCTTTTTGGATGGCATTCTTTTGTTAAATGTTTTTGCATTGTAATGCGAACAAACGATGTTAACAAGTGTTGTAATAACTTGCAAAAGCATTTATTAATGAAATGAAATGTTGTCTTTAATGTTTCCGCTGCAATGTTTTATTTAAGCTAATGGAAATATATGTTTTACGTGTGATGAATGGCCACCTGTAAGCGTCCCAAGAATGGGGTCTTACAATACTCCCTGCGAATAGTAGGATTATACATTTGTAAATTAAAATTATTGTAGGACCGTTTAAGGTATGGTCAATACAATCAATCTCACAGTGAGGAGAGTGTTAGAACACTTAACAAATCAAATAAGGATCCGGAACTGATGTTATGATACTATGAACACAAGTAAAACTAGAGACAGAAACTTAAGAACACAACACCAAAGTAAAGGTTTTCAATATTTTAGTATATTGCTTCTCAAGTTCTTTTATAAGTGTTACAAAGCATAAAAGAAAATACAAGGACTTGAGATACTTTATACTACATCCTACAACCGGGCATGCTTTGAAGGACATCTGGAAAGACTAATCTAGACAGCAAAATCAATGTAAAGTCAAAAGACAGATTTGTCTTTTGACTAGTGACTATGACATGTCATAGCTCACATCCTAATATATTACAAAAAGGATAAAAGTACATAAAGTAGAAAGTTACAGACTCAAGACCTTAATGTACAATTACAAAAAGCATGGACCTTTCACCAACTTGTATAAGTTGGTGAGTCTTCAAAGTTGCAGCTAGAAAAATACATCAGAGAAAGCATGTTCTTTAAAATATTCGAAAGAAATCTGTCTTCACTTCATTGGCTTCGAAAGACTTTGTCTTTGAAGCTTTGGAAGACTTCACTTTTGGATTCGAAAGATATTGGTCTTGGTTTTGGAAGATTTCATTCTTAGAACATTTTGTGTGTAAAGTATGAAACTTCAAAAGCAACTTCTACTAAGTACCAAGTGTATGCATGCCAGAAGCACTTGGGTTGTTTTGGGTGCATCAGCCTTCCTATAAACCTTACAATTATTAGTAACAATTAATAATCAATTTATAAATAAATAAGTAAAGAATATATACCTTACCCTTAATAAAACCAAGGAAATAGGTAGTCATACAATGAGCAAGGTTCCCCTTCCTGGGCATAAGCAATGCTCGTAAAAAACATCAAGTAACGACACTTGCTCTGTGCTTTGGTAAGCTTTTTGATGGTACCAACAATGCACCGATGGAAATATTGGTTCAAAGGATCCCTAATAGAGGTTATGTGAGTGTGCCATCCCAGTGCTCACCCAATATATCAGCCACCACATCACCATCGGAGCTGGCTATGATCAAAACACATCGGTGTAGAAACAATCATTCGGTGTCTTTTCCTCCATGTAAAATCTAAGGACAACGCCTAATTTACTATCCTAAACTCAAATCTACACCCCTAACGCAAACCTAACAACAATATGCCCTCGGGGGTCAACTAGAGATAGAGGAGTGAACAAGAATGCAGACGAAAACTCTAGTGTCATCTTCCGGTGGGCCTCTTATAACCTAGATCAAGCATGTGTCTCCATAGGGTCTCACCATCTGCCCCTATCAACGCCTCAGCACACTTCAAATCAGCTAACTGCAACACCTCCCAATCAATCATCTCGGCCCTATTTAGTGTCCAACCTAAAAACCTCCAAAGTGTCTTTTGTGGGAACCAAATATGAGGGCATGGGTCTAAAAAATCACACTAACTATTAGGCTCGATCTCAAGATGCAAATGCTTGCACATTGCCAAAATATGGAAATATTTAATTTAATTAAAAAACAAAATTCAAAAAAGGAATATGGTTCATGAAGATCATTCACTACTGGTAAGCCTTCTATTCTTTCAAAGGCTTAGGAGTCGTGAATAAATGAACTATAATACATAAACACATATAATTGAGTCAAAAGGATATGTTGAGATAATTCAATGGTGATATTCTTATGCCTTAGCAACAATGGTTAATGCAATATAAATACATGTATTGTCATAAAAATTGTTGAAATACTAGTAGCAAAAGAGTTAGACTAGAACATAAATAAAACAATTAGATTAAGAAACTTATGTCAAACCTTCAAAAAGTAACTCACATGCAGATAAACTATGCAACATCCTTTTTTAAGTATGTGTAAGATATCTACAGTGGTAACTGGTAATCAACATGAGAAGAATTTATGAAAAATAAAGATATCTACAGTGGTAACCGGTAATCAACATGAGAAGAATTTATGGAAAATAAAGATATATTTGCTTAATTTCAATTTAGGGTCTATCGTACTAATTAATTCCTTTGACTTCAGTTCCATGATAGAAAAAATTACACATTTACATATGACATAAGAATAAAATACTACGAAAGCACACATTATAGATAACATCTGGTAACTTGGAGTTGCTGATCTTAAATAACTAAGAGTGGCACTTTCAACCCAATTATTTATGAATGGATCGACTCAGGAAAAATTCCATTTTTAACGTGTCAAACCAATTAAATCAAGAAAATTAGATTAAAAAGAATGATTCATTAAGTTCATACAAGAAACAACCTTTAGAACTTGAAACGCAATCACATTAGTTGTACTATTAACCATTTAATGCCTTAGCTCATCAAACTGGAACTTAACTAAGAGCTAGTATTAAGCCCCTCGCGTTGCGGCGAGGGCGTAAAACCGTGTCAAGTAACAAAAACATCACACCATCGACGACACCCACCAACATAGAAAAAGCTCGTGTTTAAAAAGATGCAAAAACATAAAAATATAATCAAATAGAAATTAGACATAAAAACATTAAACAGCACATGTAATACGTTAAACATTAAAATAATAAATAAGCCAATCTAGTTACCACACGCTGCAACAGAGTTGTTAAACGAGAAAAGTTAAGCATAACAACTTTGAACCACACGTGCACATTAAGGAATGTTAACTCTCAAATTCAGATCATATTTTAAAAGATAAAAATTATTAGGAAATAAAATTAAAAGTAAAAATTTATAGGGGTTAAAGTGTAAAAAATATAAGAGTATTGGGTTTAAAACAAAAATGTAAAAGAAAAAAAGGTAGGTACAATCAATTATGCATAGGATACAACAACTCATGCAATCATAACTTGAAATTAGTAATATTTAAATGTTAGAGATGAGTTTCGTGCAACTTATAATATATATATATTGATGAATATTTGGAGCTTTATTAGAGGCAAAGTGAGTAGGTTGGCAGGTTGAGTAACGGATCAAAATATTTGGTGACTGTTGACACATTTGGCCCATTTGAGATAAAAACCTAGTCTGCTTTGATTGTTTTACTAGTAAATTGGTTAAAACTGATTATTAATCAAACTTACGGTGAAATAGTAAACAATCCTACTAAGAGCTACACAGGATTAATATTTGGGATATAGAGGATCTACTTTACACATTGGTTGTGTGTTTTCGACTATGACACACATTTTAAGCTCTGAAAACGGAGAGCTTGCTGCACTCTCTTGTCCCACTAGCTTCATCCCATTGAATTTGACAACAACCATATGATCAAAATCAGCAAAAAGTTCTCAACACAAATAACCATAGAATTAAAATCTATACAATCACTAATCAAGTGAATTCCTAAGTGCATACAAATTAGTTACATGGTACCTAAAATTGTCTTTAATGGAGGATTTCATGCCATGTAAGCTATGATAAAGCGCAAAATAATAGAAGTAATTCAGATAGGTTTTTACGTAATTAAACAATATGACGGTTAAAACCAATTATCATTCAATAGAAAGTACAATGAAACACATACCTCGCAACCTTCCAAATTTAATTAATGGTAATGGCGCATAACAATACATGAAACCAAATACATACATATACATATACATATACATATAAATACACACACACACACATATATATATATGTATGTATATATATGTATGTATATATATATGTATGTATATATATATGTATGTATATATATGTATGTATATATATATATATGTATATATATGTATATATATGTGTATATATATATGTATATATATATCTATGTATATATATATACATACAAGTATATATATATAAATATATATATATATATATATATATATATATATATATATATATATATATATATATATATATATATATATTAACAATCCTGAGCGACACCGAACCGACCCCATGGAAAGTGAAAGAGGAGGAAAACAAAAATTGGAAACATAAAATGTATTTTTGCCGGCCATGAAAGTAGTGAAAGAAGATTGGAGGAAGAAGATGAAGATAAATAAGAAAGAGAAAGTAATAACTAAAAAAATTGAGTAGTTGTAAAGATATTTGATTAAAATCTCGTATTTTCAGTTAATTAAAATTAATCTTGTTTATTCTTGTAAGTATCATTATTGTCATTTATGAAACTTATGAGTTAATTATGCATATTTATTTGTTGTCTTTAATTCTTTTTAGTTTAAATGAGCATAGTAATGAATGATAATAATATTGCTAATAATAATAGTAATAACATTAATAATAATAATAATAATAATAATAATAATAATATTAATAATAATAATAATTATTAAACTTGAAAATGTTAAAACTTAAATTAATTAAGTTAGGGGGTTGGTTTTGCCATTTTAGAAACTTTAAAAGAAAGTATTTCCATAAAATAATAACAAACCAAACTACAAGGGTGAAAGTGTAAATTTAATAAAAACCCAATTTTCCCCCTTTGACCTCGACTTTCCGGCCGAGCTCCAGCCATACCAAAAACAACTGGAATCGATCGATTCATGACCTAAAACCGTTCCCAAATCTTTCTAGAACCTATTTCGAACGTCAATGCACCTATTAATCATCGGTTACAAAGCTCAACCGATTGAATAACCGAAGCCATAAACTCCATAGCCGTTCGGGCCTTCAAGCTTAATAATACATTAATTAAATGAACCTAATCAATCTTCTAACTACACCTAATCGTTTACAGCTTTCAATTGCATCTGAAAAACACAAGGATTACACATTCGATTCTCCCCTAAGATCGCGACATGTAATCGACTTGAACCTTATCAATTCAACAAATTGAACTGAAATTGATAAGGGGTTTCTAGTCTAATTCGTCATTTGAAGCTACCCAAAAGTTCAGTTTGATTATCTTTGGAGATTACTCATCAATCGAACGACTTCGGCCGTGGCTTGTTCTTCAATTGTTCTTAACACCATCTCAAATCAAACCGGGCAATTGAACACATCTAATCACTCATCTTTACATGGGGAACAAAAGCCCCATGATTTCAGACACTTACAAAATCGAATTGAACTTCAATTTGGATCAAAGTGTTCTAGGGTTTAATCAAATTTGGGGGTTTTTTTCTATTATGTTCGATTAACAAGCCTATTTGGTGCTAAGGACAATGTATTGTCGGCTCCTGATGTCATGTTATTTTCATGTTGAGACTTATAAATTGTAATTTGCATGCTTTAAAACTTATGATAATGGAAAATTTATTTAAAGATAGCATTATGTGGCTATGAACAATCTTAACCCTCACATCTCGACGATTCCGCCGTTAAGGTTGGGGTGTGACAGATTGGTATCAGAACCCATAACTATAGGGATTTAGGTTATTAGAAATGGTGACCTAGACTATAGTTTATGCATGAACCCTATATAATAATCTTGATATTCTTGTAAATACAGATCGTTGCATGCTACATGATGCTATCTAATTATGAATGCATTTTATGTGCAATTTGATGCCTTTAGATAGGTTGCCTTGTAATTGCTTACACTTTGTCGCTTGTCTCCCCTAAAATTATTCTTGACTCTTTGATTCTCCCTGACGAATGAAACTACTTAAACTTATTCTCGACTACACGTGGGATCATACGCTTTACATTGTGGGTTTAATTCTTTAGACTTTATGTCTAATCTATGAAAATCTCATCAAGGTTTTGATTCCATGAACCTAAGAAATATTGTGTGACACATAGACACCTGTATTCTGGATTTCCTGGCAAAAAGCCTTCGGGCTAAGGTAAGCATTGTGCATAAATCCTACAGGACTAGTTATGCTTACCTGGGGATTTCTGCGATAAGTGATAAACTACGGTCAACATACACAATTTTCTAAGGCAAATGGGTCAATTTACCTTGACGTGTCAACGTTTCCAAATGGTAATGCATTCCCAAATGGAATCATTCCATGTGCTTTACAAATCTTGAATCATCCTTGTTTAATTTACTGTCCTTTTATCTCCAAATTCTTATGACTAACTTATTTTGTATCCAGCATGTCTCGTCACCATGGAAAGCGTGGAAGTTCCGACCGAAAGTAAAGAAGACGAGTGGGGATGGTAAGAACTGGAATGGGAAGAGGTTTGGACGTGGTGGTTTTACTCCAAACAACAAGAAGGTAAAGGTGGACGACCGTGGGGTGTTGTCAAGATCAGGGCTGAGAAGGTGTGGCAGATGCGGACGGGAGCATACGGTGAGTGCAGGATGAGAATGAATGTATGCTTCAGGTGTGGCAAGCCTGGCCACATCGCTAGAGACTGTAAGAAGTCGAGGGGAGAGAGCTCTGGAGCGGAGAAGAAGAAGCCGGAGGAAGGAGGGCAGAGGGCAGGTGCTAGAGCTTACACTATGACCCGGGAGGAGGCCAGAGCTAATCCCGATGTTGTGTCAGGTATGTTTCTAGTAAACCAAACTTGCGCCTCTGTATTGTTTGATTTCGGTGCTAGTAGGAGTTTTATTTCCACTACTTTTTGTGCTAAGTTGCCTATTAGTAGTAGAAATGTCAGTGAACCATTCGATGTAGAAACCGCTATTGGCAAGTCCACGAGAATTACTGATGTGATAGAGGATTGTGCTATAGAACTAGAAGGTCATAGGTTTGCTGTTAGGTTACACGTGATGCCCCTAGGTGGATTTGATGTAGTACTAGGGATGGACTGGTTAGCAACCTATGAAGCAAACATCATATGTCACAAGAAGATGATTCGATTAGTTGCGCCCAATGGGAGTCTGGTTACGGTTTATGGAGATCGCGTTACTACGGTCCCCAAGGTGATTTCGTTGGCGGTGGCGGGGAAGTGCATGAAACGTGGATGTAGTGCCTACTTGGCATACGTAAAAGATGTGGATGCATCGGTACCACAATTATTTGAGGTACCAGTGGTGTGCGACTTTCAGGACGTGTTCCCGGAAGACTTAACCGGCGTGCCACCGGATCGCGAGATTGAGTTCCAAATTGATTTGATGCCCGGTGCTCAACCCGTTGCCAAAGAACCATATCGATTAACTCCGACTGAGATGAAGGAACTCATGAGCCAATTGCAGGAGTTGATGGATAAGGGATTCATTCGACCAAGTATCTCTTTGTGGGGTGCTCCAGTATTGTTTGTAAAGAAAAAGGACGGAAGTATGCGAATGTGCATTGACTATCGAGAGCTGAACAAGTTGACGGTGAAGAATCGGTACCCATTACCAAGGATTGATGACTTGTTTGACCAGCTCCAGGGTGCCAGTTGGTTCTCGAGAATAGATCTACAATCTGGTTACCATCAATTGAAAGTGAAGGAACAAGACATTGCTAAGATAGCTTTCCGTACGCGTTATGGACACTACGAGTTCCTCGTTATGTCTTTTGGTCTAAATAACGCGCCAACTGCCTTTATGGATTTGATGAATCGAGTGTGCCAGCCGTTGTTGGATAGATCAGTGATTATGTTCATTGATGATATTCTGATCTACTCGAAAAGCGAAGAAGAGCATGCTGGTCACATTCGGGAGGTGTTGGAGACATTAAGAAGGGAGAAGTTGTATGCCAAATTCTCCAAGTGCGCTTTCTGGTTGCGCGAAGTTCAATTCTTGGGTCATGTGGTGAATCCTGATGGAATCATGGAGGACCCGACAAAGGTGGAGGCAGTGATGCAATGGAAGTCACCGAAGACGCCATCCGAGATTCGTAGTTTCTTGGG
>BJCM01233820.1:0-11809 GCA_018326385.1 Flaveria bidentis
CAAGGGCTATGTCATCTCCACCAACTTCAAATAACATCATTGGGTGGAGGTATGACAGCAACAGAAGAGCCCTCATCATTCTTAGAGTTCAAGGGCAACAAGAGGTCTTCAATTTTTAGCCCTTGAACTTCTATGAAGGTCTGGATCTAGTCAACATGCAACTTGTGAATCAAAGCAAATCAAGACAAGCTGATAGGCTAGCTCAAAGAATCCAAGACAGAATCATTGCAGAGTTCAGCTTCAGTAGGAGACCAAGGCAATTAGGCAATGTCATCAATCAAATAGATGTTGAGGCAGACCTTAAGATTAGTTTTATAGGGGAAACCTTGACTGAAGGCCCAGTGGCAGAACCTGAGAGCCCTATCTCATCATCATCAACTGCTGCAAAAATTCATACCCTTTTTGAGACACCTGCTGGTGATGGTGCTTCTCAACCTCTCTCTAGCCAGATCTTGGAAGCTACACCAAGCAATAAAGGCCAAAGCTCTCTCCACCTTGAGTCACAAAGGTTTGTGAGTGACAAAAGGAAAAGAAAGATGGCATCTGAGGAGATCGATGAGGAGGAGATAGAGAGAAAAAAGAAGCTGAGGGGAGAAAGTTCCTCTATTAGAGCTGCCCCTAGACTAAACACTCAGGATGATGAGTTAAGGGCAGTCAGGATCAACTACTTGCAGACTAGGAACTATGATATTGACAATGTCATTTCTCTCCCCTTAGAGGAGTTAAATGAATTGGTTGTCAGAGAAAGGTCAAAGGAGAAGAAAGAGGCAGAAGATGCTAAGCTACTAGTACAAATGAAAGAAGAAAGAAGAAAGAATAAAGAAAAGATTATATAAGCATGTGCCCACTATCTCCCAAGTTCAAGAAAGTCCTGCACATGAGGATGTGGTTCAACAAGAACCTCAGGTAGACAAAGAAGAAGACAGGATCAAGATGTTCAACTACCTGAGTGCCACATGCCTTTATTAGGCAGATGCACTTCTTCCCTTATCCTATGACTATGTTGAATTTGAGTATCTCAAACAACTTGAACTTGAGATAGTCAAGGAAAAAAAGACAACTAAAATGATACTAAGGGAAGAAGCTGCTAGGTCAAGAGCCATCATCTAGAAAAGCATGAAGAATTATGCAAACAAGCAGATGATGATGAGCTTCTTGAAGCTGTATGGATTCTCCGGAAGGAGACTTGGCCCTATGTCCCTATCCACTATGGATGAGCATATCAGGGTAATCAAGCAGAAGATCAAGAGTGGAGAACTGATTGACTTAAACTCCCCTCCAAGTCAAGCTCCACCTGAAATGGAGGTTAAGGTTGAACAACAAGAGACAACACAACCTGAACCTCCTGCTGAATCTTAGCAAGCTTCATCTTCCGATCCACAGCAGGGTCAGACTCCCTCTCCTTCTGAACCTATGAGAGAGGAAGACCCAACTGGGAAAGACAATGAAGATCAATCAGGTGTTGCAGGTCTGTCTTCTCAAATAAAAGGAACAAAGAGAAAGAAAAGGATGGCTTCAAATCCAAAGCCAAAGAAGAAGAAAGAAACATCCTTTTCTGAACCTCAGGGTGAGTCAGAACATCTTAAGGATGTGCAACTAGAGGATGCTCAATCAACTCCAAATCAAGCAGCTCCTCTAGCATCAGGATGACCCATCCTATCCTAGATATACACCACCAATCTAGAAAGGTGGCATCTCATTAGAGATCAAGACATTGAGGATGTCTACACATGGCAGGACATGTTGAAACTGCCACTGCATGATCTGTTTGACATGAGAAGACACTTTGAGAGTTTGAGTGATCCTGATCATCCTGTAAAGAAAGGGATGGTCATCATCATAATGAGGACTGTTGATATCTGAAGTCTTCAAAGTGTTTTGGTAGCATCAGCCTAGGGGGAGTTTGTAGAGATTATATGAAGAGGCTGATGCAACTCAAACACTTAAAGTCTCCTGCATGCTTGCACAAGTGCATTGAAGAAGAATGCTTCGAAAGTTTCACACAAGCAACATAAATATTCTAAGTGTGAAATCCTCCGAAGCCAAGACCAATATCTTTTGAAGCCAAAGATGAAGTCTTCCAAAGCATCAAAGACAAAGTCTTCCGAAGCCAACACTTGAAGACAGATTTCTTCTGAATACTTTTAGTATACACGCTTTATCTGATGTACTTTAGATAAAGCTAGACCCCTTTCTGTTGTAACTCTGTAAAGTCACTAACTTGGTGAAAAGGTCAATGCTTTTAGTAACCGTACATTAAGGTATTGAGTTTGTAACTTTCTACTTCATGTACTTTATCCTTTTTGTAATATATTAGGATTGAGCAATGGCATGTCATAGTCACTAGTTTAAAGGAAATCTACCTTTTGACTCTACAATTGTTTTGGTGTTGTGACTAGTCAATTGTATCCAGATGGCTTTCAAACTATGACTGGATGTAGGACGTGGTATATGTATCTCAAGTACTTGTAACTTTCCTTTATGCTTTGTAAAACTTTTAATAGAAGTTGAGAATGCAATATACTGCAATCTTGAAAACCATTTCCTTGTGTGTCTTGCTATCTTGTTTTGTCTCTTATTTACTTGTGTTCTTAGTATCATCTACTATGGTTAATCTAGTCTTATTGTTTGATTAGTCAAGTTAATCACCTCTTTGTGTTGTTGTGTTGTAAGTGACAACCCTTCACCGGTCCTGCTAGATAGATGAAAAGTTGCACTTTGTTAATGAACTGATAGAAATTATTGACTAGGAAGTCAACAGACTAAAACATAGCAGAATTCTAATTGTTAAGGTCTGATGGAATTCGAAGTGTGAACTTGAGTTTGCCTTGAAACCAGAGGAACACATGAAACTCAAGTATCCATAAGTCTTTAGTGATGTAGTTGTCAATAATAGCACCAACTAAATTTCAATATATAATTCTCTCTATTAGGGAATACTATGACATCTGTCACTTTATCAAGTGTGTTGTCTATTTGTAAATACAATTTATTCATGTACTTTAATTCCGTAAGTTTATCTGTAGGTCCTGAAACCATTAAATTCTTTATTAAATTAAGTGAATCCCTAATACTTACACAAATTTTGACCTAAATTCAGTGGATCACACAATCATAGATTATGTAAAGTGCTTATCCAGCTTAAAGACACTTTTAAGATTTCAAGTCACCTCACTTGACTTAAGCCATTCACCTTTGATCAGTGATATGATTTATTATAATTTTTCTAATATTTTATCTGAGCATCACTAACTTGAGAAACATTTCTGAACATGAAATTTATCAAGTTTTTATTACCACCCATACGTCTTATATTAACCCCTCAAAATGTTTAGGACTTACATGTCAATCCAGTCTTACATGTCCCATCTTTTAATTTTTTCTCCCGTATCATAAGCTATTCTAAAAAAGGATATCTACCATATAGTATGTATGTTTTTGGCATATCTTCGGCAACTTTTTGCTTATTTGACAACATATTTTCTTTTGCTTTTCTTTCTTTCTTTCTATTGATATTTCAACATATATCTATACTTTAGAAAATTAGTGAATCCAAAATTGATGGACTTGAGTATAACAGGACTATAACTCCCAGCCTATTTTAGCATGGAATCAACATTATTACAAAACCCTGATAATGTTACCCACTTTAGTCATAGCAAATTTAATTCCATTGTATAATAACTCATATGGTTATTCATTCTTGTAAGTAGAGCTTATCCATATATCAAATAAAATCAAGTTATTTTAATCCTTTATCTATAATATATCAAAATCAAAAAATGTATTATCATTTCCTATTTTACATAAATTTCATTTTTTAAATCTTTTTGATATTTTTTCTAAACTTTTTCTATCTTCCCCTCTGACCGAAAATATTTTTCACTACATTTTCAATTTACTCCCCCAAAAATTGTGATTATTAAAAGAAAATAACAATTTTAACCGACAAAGATCAAAACAAAATATTTTTGGTGAAAATTCTCGTGTGGTCAACAAAAGTTAATCATTCCAAATATGTGACTAAAAATTCAAATCTAGAAAGACACTTCTTTGAGTTGAATAATTTCACGATCAAAACAATGATGTATAAAATGCATGCAGATGTCAATATGTTTTGTTTTCGAATGCTTAATAGGATTCTTCACATTGTTATGAGCTGCTGAATTATCAGACCATATTATGGTGTCATAAATATAAAAGCTATAATCAAGGACTTGTTATTTAATCAAAACAATTTGAGAACCACAACTTGATGTTCAACTTTCCCGCTTAGTGTGGACACAATATTCTTCGTTTTGCACAACCATGAAATCAATATATTTTTGAGAAATTGACATATATATGTAGTTGATTGATGTTCAAATAATAGCCACCATAATCACTGTTAGTGAAGCAAATAAATTAAATTATGAATTTTTAGGATACTAATGTCCACGTTATGATTGTCCTTTAAGATACTTGAAGATTCTTTTGTAGCTTTCATATGTGATTCTTTGAGATTACTCTAATGATGTGCGCACTAAAAAATATAAAACATAATGTCTGGCCTACTTGGATTTAGATTTCAGATACATCAAGGATTCGATCATTGACGTATACAAATTTGATCAACGAGGTTCACCTGTGAGATCTACTGAAAGACTGGGATGAGAAGACATAGTAGTTGAAGTGATCATGGAGTCTTGACAATTGTACTATTCGAAACTATTTTGAATATATTTCTCTTTAAGAATCAAAATACCAACATCATCTCATTTAACTTGGGTACACAAGAAAAATGAGATTTCTCCTAGTGAGCTTATCTCAAATTTCTTTTTCATCACAGCCTCAAACTCACATGTCATCATTCATAGATCCAAAAATGATATCATTGAAATAAATTTGGAAAAAATCAAATAATCACTAGTCTTTCTTATGAATAAATTTTAATTAATATCTCCTCTATTATAATCATTCACAAGCAAATGCTCTATCAGAATGGCAAACCAAGCACAAGAAGCTTGATGTAAACCATAAATAGCCTTGTCTAACTTATAAACAAATCAAGATGATCAGGGTCTTCAAAGACAAGAGGTTGACAAATATAGATTTCATCTTCCATTTCTCCATAAAAGAAAACAATTTTAACATGCATCCGTTAGACTTTGAAATTTATAAAGGAAACATACACAAAATGCGAATTGCTTCATGTCTAGCCATTAGGGCGTAAACCTTTTCATAGTCTAAGCATTCAACCGGATAGAATTCTTGTACAACAAGTTGGACCCTGTTGCACACCATAACACTTTTCACATCCATATTATTGCAAAATATTCATTTTGTTCCAGTCAGTAACTTATCATTGGGTAGTTCAACAAGATGCCATACATCCAATTTCTTGAATTGCATCAACTCGTCTTGCATTGCTTCAAGCCAACTATTCTTCTTCATGGCCATTTCAACATTCTAAGACATAATCTGAGATACAGAACAAGGTCTAGACATGTATTGATGTTTCCAGATTGACTTGTAGTCCACACACCATTAGATAAAATCCAATCAATTGCATTGTTAGGATTTTTTCTTGGAATTCTTAGTTGTGGAATTTCATCTTAAGAAATAACTTCATCATATTATAAATATGACCTATAGTTTCATTAACATCAACACTGCCTTCTAGTTGATAAAAGATTGCATCTTCTTGATGTACATCAACAATTGATTCTTCAGATGAAGTTTGCATGACCGGCTAGAAGGGGTCAATGCAAAATTTTCACAATAAGGAGAAACTTAGAACAGTTAACAGATCAAATAGAGAATCGGGTTTATGATGATACTAAAACACAAGCTAATAGAGATAGAACAAGACAAAAAACAAGATAATACGGTTTTCATGAATGATGGATATTACTCTCAAGTTCTTTTACAACTGTTCGAAATCATACATAAAAATTACAAGTACTTGAGATACTTTAAATTACATCCTATAGCCTACCATACCTTGGAAGCCAGGTGGAAACACTAATCTAGACAACAAAATCAATGTTGAGTCAAAAGGTAAATTTTCTTTTGAATTGTGACTATCACATGCCATACCTCATATCCTAATATATTACAAAAAGGATAAAAAAGTACAAAAGTAGAAAGTTATAGACAAAGACCTTAATCTATAGTTTGACAAAGTATGGACTTTTCACCAACTCATATGAGTTGGTGACTCTTCAGAGATAGCAGTGAAAAATGGTTCAACTTTTATCAAAAGGTAGTTCAGAGAAAACATGTCTTCTCTATCTTTTGAAGAAATTAGTCTTTGGCTTCAGAAGACTTTGTTTGTGAAGGATTAGAAAACTTCATTTTTAGCTTTGGAAGATATGGTCTTCCGACTTTGGAGGATTTGATACTTAGCACAATTCACTAAGTTATAAAAAATATTCCAAACTAACTTCATTTTACATCATGCATGCATGTTGAGAGCTATTTGGTTGCATCAGCTTCAAAGTGTAATCCTTACGAATTTCCCCTAGCTTGATACTACCACAACAAAAGATATCCTTGAGTCTTGATCTTTATCAGTTGATAGTCTTCATCTGGATCAAGACCATTCCCTTTATCATCATTTGGTCAGGATCCCTCAAACTCTTAAAGTATCTCCTCATGTCATAGAGATCATGCAAAAGAAGATCAAGAATGCTTTTCTAGAAGTAGATGTCTTGACGTGTTTGATCTCTAGAGACATACCATCTGTCTGGATTAGTAGCAAGGGTCCAAAACAAGATGGGTCCCTTAGTAGAAAGAGGCTCTACTTTAATTAGACTTTCATGAACAGCCTCTTATTGAGCAACCTTCGGATATTCTGAACCCATCCTAAGGTGCAAAGATGGATGCCTTAAACTTCTTTTTCTTTTAACTTTTCATATCCATCGTTTATGACATCCGTAACTAATCCAGATATGTAATTATCAACGATTTCGATTAGTCATCATCGTTAGTGTCATGAGTGGTTGGGTACTCTAATGATCATTTAAATAAGTTACATATACATACATACATACAAACACACACACACACACACACACATATATATATATATATGTGTGTGTGTGTGTATATATATATATATATACATGTGTATATATATACACATAAATATATACATGTCTATATCTATATATGCGGGTGAGATCAAATGGAAATCTTGTTTATTATTGAAACCGTTAAAACCACCACTACCCAATCATATAACCTATAATTGATTTAACATTTGAATTGTTTAAAGAATATTTAAGTAAATTTTAACCTTATTTTTTGAGGTCATTATATATTTTTTAGTTTAAACTCCAAGGAATGTCAATATGATGAAACAATTTACGTTTATGTAACTTATAGAAGTTACATGTATGCACTCATAGTTATACACTTGGTAAGATGTACTTACATATACATAGCCTTACATTTACGTAAATCTTAGTTGTAAACTTTGTGACACGTACTTTCGTATATATAACCCCTAGTTTTCATGTTTTTTAATTATAAGCAAGGTTTTCGTTTGATCCCTCCAATATATATATAAATATGTATATATATATAATTCAATCTAGCCAAAACTTAAATTATATAAATTATATTTAGGTAAATACTATTTTATACTACTAATTCTCAAAAGCACACCATTTGGGTGTACACAACATTAAGAAAATACCTGATGGCACGTAGCTACTCGGACTGACATCCCTTTCCTTTGTCCCATTTTCAGTTTAAGTTTATGTAGATACATCATGTTCCTAGTTTATGAGCTTTAATGTAAAAGTATTTCATGTCTTACACATATGTAATGAATTGATTCAATGATATATAATATGTGATTGTTGCTTATTAATGTTTATCTATTTCATATTATTATTGTGTTGAATACAATTCATATGTATGAACTTATTATATAAGTTTGAAGTTATTGTACACAAATTATTAGTCAATAATGATTGAGAAATGTGATCAACATAGTCGGATGAGCCTTCATGCGAATGGACCATACTAATGGACCATACGCATGAATACATCATGCTTATGGACCAGTCGCACGACTGAACCAGGAGAATGGATCAGTCGTACGAATGAGAAATAAGATTCCTCAGTCACACGACTAAACCTTCAGTCGTGCGCATGACTCAATCGCATGATTCAGTCGCACGACTGAACCATGCTAATGGTTCAGTCGCACGACTGAACCATGCTAATGGTTCAGTCGTAATAATGGAAACTACAAACCTATAAATACCACTTAATTCGTGGAAAAACATAGGAATTCAGAACAATTCGATATACATAAATCCTAGCCGTCCAGAGCACCCAATCCAACTTCATAGTTCGTTCTTGATCGATTCCTACTAATTCTTAACGTATAGTTTATTCTTATATCGATCATGTTAACATTCTCACTAATTGGATCGCCAATCAAATAGGATTCCGCACTACTTGATCTGGTTTCATGCATTATCAGTTAGTATTTCGTACGTACACGGTATTGACAAGTGGTATCAGAGCTTTGGCTCTTGATTTTGCGTGTGATTTGATTAGTTTTGGAGTTAAACTTAACATTTTCATTCAAAAGATTCATTCTTTAGTGTCAAAAAGTGTTTTCGATGTTTTCTGGCATTAAAGTTTTGATTTTTCGGGAAATTCCGTTTTTGTGTCAAAGTGTCAAAATCTTTGATTTTGCCAAAACAACAGCCTTCACTCGCACGACTAGTTCATTCGTACGATTGCACTCATTCGTACGATTGCACTCATTAGTACACTCCACTCGCATGACTGAACTCAGTCACATTCTTCATTCGCACGACTGTACAACTCCAGTCATTTGAGTCCATTCGTCTTGTTCATACGGACGACTGAATCCAATTGCATGATTGAATTCATTCGCACCCTTCATTCGCATGAGAGAACCATACTTATAGTCCATTCGTACGATTGAAGCTGTCCTGATCTCCAAGTACCAAGTTTATACCAATGAAACATCAGTTTGCTGCGTTTACTGCTGGGAAGGACTCACGCATCCAGAACCTTCTGCTTCTGGAAAATGAGATAGGAA
The DNA here is from genome assembly GCA_018326385.1 of Flaveria bidentis. Lineage (NCBI taxonomy): Eukaryota > Viridiplantae > Streptophyta > Magnoliopsida > Asterales > Asteraceae > Flaveria > Flaveria bidentis. The sequence continues at coordinate 9,071 of BJCM01233820.1, forward strand.
ATCATAATAAACCGTTGAAGCTTATAACGTTAGATGACTATCCACAATGGAAATAGCAGTTTGAGATTTACTTAAATAGAGTTGATCCTTATCTTTGGACATCTATCGAGACTTGTTACAAGGTGCCAATCAGTGCTAATAGAGTCAAGCTAACTTTAGGAGGAATGAATGAAACACAAAAGATACTCTTCAATGCTGAGAAGAAAGTTTATGCTCTGTTGACTCAATCAATACTGAAAGACAACTTTCATAAGTTTTCTTAGAACAAATAGGCCAAAAACCTATAAGAGGCTTTAAAGAAGAGATATGATGGTAGTGCAACATTAAAAGAACAGAAGGCTAAGTGTCAAGACCGTGTACGTATGGAATACTAACAAATTCTGCGTTTATAAAGAATCTAATAGTGCGGAATCCTATTTGATTGGCAATCCTATCAGTGAGAACACTTACCCGATCGATATAAGATTGAAACTAAACGTTATGAACGAATAGAAAATGATCAGGATTGATCGATGAAGTTGGACAAGCTTCCTTGGACGTTCTAGATGGCTAGGGTTCATGTATTATGAAGTATTCTCTTAACTGTTTTTCAATTGTTATGTTTTTCCACAAATTAAGTGGTATTTATAGGTTATGGGTTTCCAATCGTATGACTGAACCATTAGCATGGTTCAGTCGTGCGACTAAATCATGAGATTGATCCATACGCTCGACTAAAGGTTCAGTCGTGCGACTGAGTCAATCTTATGTCTCAATCGTGCGATTGATCCAGTCTCATGGTTTAGTCGTGCGACTAGTCCATAAGCATGATGTATTCATGTGTATGGTCCATTAGTATGGTCCATTCACATGAAGACTCATACGACTAAGTTTGAACACATTTCTCAATCATTAATGACTAAGAACCATGTACAACAACCTCAAACCTATATAGTAAGTTCATTAACTTTAACACATAAAAATACTATGAAATATTAAACATTATAAACATCAACCACAAATTATATTTCATTTAACCCATTTTTACATATGTGTAAGACATGAAAGACATTTACATTAAGCTCATAAACTAGGTACACATGTATCTACAAACTCCCCCTTGGACCTAGTTTCCTATATTGTCTAACACTCTTTATATGTTCTTCAAACTTCTTGTACTTGTCTTCTCTTGTGTCTTCTGCGTGTATCTCAAAAGAAAAGCAGAGTCGTATGACATGTTGGAATTAAAGAGCTAGTACTATATCTACCATGTCACATCACCTTCCTAATCATCATCCTCATCTTGATCCTTTCAGCTCGATCCTCCCTCCTTGATATCTTCTTCACTATCATCTTTCTCCTGATCATCATCATCATCATCATCATCTACATCATCACCATCATCGTTTTGATCTTCAAAGGCCCACTCTTTGACCCTTTCAGCTTTAGCATAATCTTCCTATTTTTCTTTTCTAGCTCCTCAATCCTCTTTACCGATGCCAAGACCAGCTCATTTTGGCTTGTAAGCGCATGGTGGGCACGACTCAAAGCTCACTCATACAGCACACTCTTCTCACTAAGCTCCTTGATCTTATGGGTCTGAGTAGCATTAACTTCCATCATCTTGTGTAACTAAGAAGCCCTATGCTCATTTGTTCCAAGTACTCTAAGCACTATGCTATTTAGGTTTGCTAGTTGTTCCTCTAACCCAATGTGGGGTAGAGTGCGTCCGGTGGTGAATGGAGTGTGTGTAGAAGGACCAGCTTGGTGACTGGTAGTGGTGAGGTGGTAAATATGGGAGATGGAATGTGTGTGGGATGTGGTGGAGTGGCTATGGTAGTGGTGGAGGGATGAGAGATAGTAGTAGTGGGTGGAGTGGTGGTGGTAGTAGTAGCTATGGGGGTGGAGATAGGAGGTGTGGTTGTGGTGGTAGCCGTGGTAATGGTGGTGGCAGTGGCTATAGTGTCAAAAGAAGTAACCAGTGTGAATGTCAGCCTCTTGCTCTTAGTCTTGTAAGGTTGGGCCATCCTCTTGTTCTTGGAGCCCTTTGCCAGAGGCGCTCCCCCTTGGCTTCTGGGCTGGTTAGGGGTGTATGTAGGATCAATAACATCAGTAGCCACACCCCTTGACTCACCCTGGCGTCCACTAACCGCCGCTATTCCTCTCTCTGTGGCCACAACCCTATTGCCCACAGTCCTCACCAGAGGCTCTGCATCTGATCCTCATCCTAATCAACTAAGAAGCTTTGGTGGAAGGCAACCCCGTCAGTTTCACCAGGTGCATCAACACTCTAACCTTGGTCATCATCGTCGTCGTCGTCTTCTTCAATGGGTGCCATGATGGGCTCGATGTCGAAGTCACTATCATGGTGATGCCACTTCCTCCTAGTGGGCGCCACATAGTCTTCTCGTGCCAGGTGCCCAAATAGTTTCCTCACCGGGGGTTTCACTTGCTTACCCCGGTAGACCTTCATTCTTCCTAAAGTCATATAATCCATTACCTCGAGTACCACTGCATCATCTTTCTCCTTCGGTAGCATAGGAAACTAGCAGGATCATTGAAGGGGGGAAGTTACAACACAACATCACAAAGAGGAGATTAACTAAACTTTAATCAAATAGTAAACTAGATTAACCAAGTTAAGACACTAGGAACACAAGTAATGTAAGAGACAGAACACAAAGAACACAAGTGTATGGTTTTCAAGAATATAGTATATTGCTTTCTCTATGTTCTATTACAAGTGTTACAAAGCATATT
>BJCM01233821.1:0-15979 GCA_018326385.1 Flaveria bidentis
TTAGTAAGGATTTTTCACACAATTGAGTTTTAATTTAAGAAACGATTATTACTCTTGAACCAACTATATACAATAGGCAGGTGCACCTATCGCATAGTTGTATACTTTTAAGCAAAAACTGAGTATCGATCCGTAGATAAAATACTCACAATACTAAATTTAAACTGATTAATTGTGTTTGTGTTTATGAATATTAAAATTAAGTAATGTAATTAGCAAATTAAACTAACAAAGCAAGAAAATAAATATGAGGATACACAATCAAAAAAAGATACCACTTGGATTTCGACTTCACTTATGATAGAAACAAAAACTAGCACAAATTCAATGTGAGATTATTTTTTACACATAATACATGGAAGTAGCTTAAACCCCATCCAAGGTATTTAAACATATAACTTTTTGAAAAGCTAGAACGATAAACACACAATAGCCATCTAAAGTCATGTGATGAGAAACGAATGATAAAATTATGTTAATGTGAAGGGTGAATTAAACTCCCGTCAGGATTACCTAACTGCATAAATCTTTGAAAAGTTAACACAATAGACACATGATAACCACCTCACCGTGCGTAAAACAGACAAAACTACAATCACTCTTCAAATCATAAATATCATACCATGATTACAAAACAATTTATAACCAATGACAAGAGAAATTCATGATATACACCATGGTTTTTTCAAACATAAGTATAAGGATGCACATTTGACCAAGTTTACTAAACCTTCAACATTCATTCACCATTCCTAGTCAAATGTCACGAGATTACATACAAAAGATGCAAATATAGGCATGAGTCTTGTGAGAACATGAGGTTTTCTAACATAACATGCTTACAGCATCCACAAGGTTAAACATTTCATTAAACTAGAACAAACACACACAATCATTAAAGAAATAATCAAGCTTCATCACAACATCAACATAAACATCATCAAGAATCATGTACAAGTTATTAAATCATGTTACGTTTCATCTAACCAATGATAATAAGTTTTTAGCCTATGAGACTTACAAAAATCATACCCAAACTCAAAAAAATGGAAGAACTTATAATAGATCTAGATGAATTCAAACCAAATAAAATGGAATTGGGTTGGATGATGTTAGTTTCTTCTTGAAAAATGCTCGATCTTCAATCTTAGCCTTAAATCTTCAAATATTTTCTCAAAATCATCTAAGAGGCTTGAGAGAACTAGGGTTTAATGTAAAAAGATTAATATCTCTCAAACGGGGGAGAACTAGGCATAAATCACGATTTCAGCTCAAACATGGCCATGTTCATAAGTAATATAGGCATGTTTTGTGTTATGTCAACAAAAAATAAATTTAAGCTTTTCAACATGGGCATGTTGGTTGGGCTTGTGAGAAAGGTTTTCTCCTTAAAGGTTCACCAAATCTTTATTTTTTCCACAAAAATCATCCTCCCTTTGAGTACCTAAAACATACAATATAAACATAAATAAGTGTCTAATAAAATGATTTACAACAAAAAAATTCACAAAATAGGGATGAATACACATTATTTGTATGTGTAATAATTAACATATCATTTTACCAGACTCGTTTTCAAACAAAATTTACACCGAAACATAAAACCAACTCAGAATATACTTAACAATAAGCATTTTATTGTTATTTGACTCGACTTGTTTTCAAATAAAATTTATATAAAACATAAACAAACTTGAATTTATACCTGTATGTACGTAACAATAAGAACGTAAGAAATTAACTTTTTAAGTAGAAATTTATAGGAGTTAAAGCTAAATATTTATAAATTTGAGAGGATTAAACTGATAGTTTTATTAAAGTTCAAAGGGGTCAATACGTCAATAATAAAAGTTTAAGGGATGTGGAATGGCAACCGAACCTCCTAAATATGTATATAGTAATTAGAGCTAAGATTTTATTTTTAGTTATATGTTTTCAAAAATTATCATGGCGAGGAATTTAAACATCGTTCAGGACTCAGGTGGGGTCGTTAATAATTTAAAAGAGAGGCTTATTGAGTGTGTGAAAGGGGGGAAATTTATTTTTTAGATGATATTGAGTAAAATGAGATCAAATGAGTGACGTACTATCATATTTTAGAGTACATCTAATTAACTTAGTAAAATGTGTTAATATTGTAATATGATCATTATATCCTTAATAATAAATAAATAACTAATCCAAACCCTACTCTCCCATCTATGTTTTTGCCCTCATACCCTCCGGGGATCACTAGGCCTAATGAACTAAACATTTAATGAACTGTTCATGGATAGTTGGGAGGAAAATTCATTTATGTTTGTCTATTTAATAAACAAACAAGCATGAAAAAATATTTGTGTTCGTTTAATTATACAAACGTACATAAACAAATATCATGTTCGTTTTTTATTTATATTCATGCACTAAGGTCTGCTATGCTCACTCGTGTGTTTTTGTTTACACATTCAATCAAAGAATTTGAGTTCATATATTTGTTTGATTTAAAAACATTCCATATTTTTGAATCTTGGTGCACGTTTGTGTTTGTTTATGTCCGTCTACGTTATTTTATCTTATTTTTTTTAAATACCAACAAATGAACATAAATAAGCACTACCAAGACTACTTTCTTAACAAACACAACCTAAAAATAAGTTCGTTTCAAGTCTTGTACATTCATTTTTCTATAAAAGTTTGAACAAACATAACCAAGTTCTCTTCATGTTTGTTAAATTCTTTTATATTAAACCTATTGGTGGCTCTAGCTTACTACCATCAATTTGTTTAAATTTTGTATTCAAATATAATCAAATTGTTGTAGATATGGTCTTCCTATTTTATTGTTGAAAAACTCAAATAGAATCCCAACTTTAAGGATTGGATCTATACAAATACATCGATGGTTCATATCTTGCACCCTTTCCTACACAGAATGTTGATGCTACATCCACTCCGCATGTCGAGTACACTTATTGTGTTTGCCAAGTTCATCTTGTTATTGATGCCCTTGTCAGTAGCCTATTGGCTCCCATTATACCTCTCATCACTAATACTTTTTCATCTTATGATTCATGAAAAATACTATTAAGCCAATACTTATGCTTTCCCATCTCAGGTCATATCAAACAACTAAAACACCAACTAAAACATGTTAACTTGGTATGAGCAATCAAACACGAGAACTCTTGAACAACTCGTTCAACTCTTTATTGAAAGCAAGAAAAAAACTATAAATTACATGTACCTGACTCATGTTTGTATAGTACTCCTACCTTGCAAAAACACAAATCTATTATAACTCAACTTTCTACCTAACCTCCTTATCTAGAACAATTCAAAAAACAAGATAAGCAGGAACGCGATACGTCAAAACAAAATATATAACCAAAGTGACACTTTTACCCCTTGGTCTTTAGATCTCCACCATAACCTCCCCTTATTGATAATTCACCAAACTTAAATACGACACAAACAATGCATAAATCTACCTCACCCATTCAAAATACCATATTATCTATTTCTAGGGGTGTTCATCTATTCGAATAAGTCAAACTATGAAATTTTCAAATAGGATTTGAATTCGGTTTAAATTTGAAAAAGACAACTCGAATTAAAAAATTTCAATCAGGATTCGAAAATCGACTTTAAATCGAGTTTAAATTTATTTGATTCGTGTTTGGTAAAACAGAATTAATGGTAATAATATTTTCAAAATTCGTTTGAAAGAACCAATTACAAATGATCAAAATATAAAAAAACAACATAACATTTAAAATATTTCAAGCTCAAAATATGTTAAAACACTAAGTAGGATTAAATTTTAGATGATATATTTCGAATTGTTAAACCTTAATTTCTCATATACATATTTATGAATTTATATAAAATAAATAAGTGTAAGTGAGTGTGTTTCTAATTTGAATTTCAATTAAAATCGAATCAAAAATCACAAATTTACAATTCAATTCCAATTTGATAATTAGACTTCAAATCGAATCTGAAAATACAAATCTAATTTTGCATCGGTAATTTTAACTTGAATCACATTTCGAGTTTTTCGAATTCGATTCGCACCATTATCTATTTCATCTACCCATTCCCCACAATCTATGACCCAAACATCTTCCCCAAATTTTGTTACAACACCCGGTGTTACCACCTCATAGGTGTAAAGCAATGCAAGGCGTGTATGATGCACTTCAATGAAATCACCCTTGGGCCGGGGTACCTCTCAAAATGGCACCCAGTCTCATTGGTTGCAAATGGGTTTTTCAGACCAAGTACAAACCTCACGGCTCAGTTGAGTGCCTCAAAGCTCACCTTGTAGCTAGCTATAAAAAAACATTTAGTCCTATTGTTAAACCCCATCTCTCCAACTCATACTCGCACTTACTACATCTCATAATTGTGGTCTTGATACTAATAACGCCTTTCTTCAAGAAACTCTTACGAAATCAATGTACATGTCTCAACCACCTGGCTTTGCCGATCCTTCCCTACCATCTCTTGTGTTCAAGCTTAACAAGGCTATTTATGGTCTTCGTCAAGCTTCCTGCTTGTGGTATGACGAACTTAAATCCTATCTTCTATCTATCCAATTCAAACCAACTACCTCCGATCCTTCCCTATTCGTTAATGCCTCTCTTCCTTCTACTATTTATATCTTTTTCTATGTCGACGGCATCATTGTCACAAGACCTAACCAACCTCTTGTCCACAACTTCATCATATCTCTTGCCACCTGTTTCTCCCTTAAAGATGTTGGGCAATCTCTCATGATTTTTAGGGGTCGAAGTTCTTCAATATAAGCAGTCTTTTTCTATCTCAAGCTAAATACATACTCAATAATCTAAAGTTTTCCCAACATGAGTGACTATACCCATCCACCACCCTTTTGTCATGTCTCACCATCTTACCACATCCAATGGCACCGTCCTCACCTCTCCATTGAAAACCAAGCCTTCAACAAGCTCTACAATACCTTACCATCACCTACCGCGATATTGCTTTTACAGATAAACTTTTACAATTTATGCATCCGCCTTTTCAATTTTCCAATTTCTGTTTTTATGTCAGAGAAATGCACTTATATAAGCATGTTTATCATCTTAAAATTTTAATACAAACTATCGACTTCAAAAAAGTTACAAAATATCAATTCGTATCACCAAAATTGAAGTGTCAAACTACTATAACCAACTAGCCTGGTTTCTCGTTCCGTGAAACCATAACTAACAGCTCAAAATAAAATTATTACCATAAACCAGCCGAACTGACATAACATAAAAAACAAAGGCGTGAAAATTTCAGTTTCTACATAATCTGTCGATAAATTTAATGTCAGTTTCTACAAGAGTAGTCCTTAATCAAAACATAGATGTCAATTTCCATCCCTCAAGTTTTGTTTTGAATCATATCAAGCAGATGGTCTTTGACATGCAGAGAAGAGTTGCCAGCTGACTAGTGCCATAATTAAGGAGGTGAACAGTTGAAACCCTACAACTTCTGGTAAATGCCATCCTAACCCCCACCTCAGGTAGCTGCAAGAATAAACAAACGTAATCGCAACGATTAATTTGATTTATCACATGAATAAGTTTTTCTATATTAAGAAAATAAAAACAGTACCTTGTGATTGAAGGCATTGTTGCCACAAATCCTGCACAGGCGTATATGATTGGAATCAATGTTTTGGGCTTGTTCTTCCTTAGCCACATCAAAGATCCCAATGCAGCAAGTGATAGGCTCAACATCTGGGTTCATCAAAACCACACATTCTCAGTGTTTAGGAGTTCAGATAAAATCTGATTTTGGTAAGTGTAGAAAGTACAATATGGTAACATTTTCTGGATGCTATAAAATCGGTGCTATCTGTTTGATACATCAATGCAAAAGTTCTATAACATTGTTGTTTCGACTCACTATTATACACCATATTTAGGTGGATGGGCATCAGTTTTGAATGTTTGATGACAAACCGCTAAAAAACGATGCAGAAGTGACCAAAATGTGTGTGAATCATTACATGAGTTGGGCTCCCTTCCTATACTTTTTTACCTTAAGCTTCCATCCGCACAAAAGTTCGTGCATCAGTGAATTTTCTTACAAATTTTTACCAAAATTTTGTTTGTATGCTATAGTATGTGTTTGTGGATACCACACAAAGAATCAAGTGTACAAAGTCTCCAATAGTCCATTTAAGAAAATAAAAGTGTTTAAAAACAGATTGTGTAAAATGTAAGGTTATATAGGGTATTATTTTATTTAAAATCAAATTATGAACTTTTTTAAATCCAATTTAAAAAAAAACCTATAACATGCATAACAACGTTATCTAGAATAGCATAACAGCTGCATATAAATTCTTTTAAATCTTTAAGAGAACCCCTCAGCTTTCTATTGTTTTTAGGAGGGGGGTTTGTTGGCATTAATGTTAAGGTTTGGAAAATTAAATGGGTGGAGAGTTGTCTTGGAACTTGGCAGCCGCATAATTAGAAAATATCCAGCAGACTTTTGAGAAGTTATTTAGTTGGATTATGAGTCTTAGTTTAATGGTTCAACTAATAGCTTGAATTATATCTTTTACTAATTGTTTGATTTATCTAGTAACCCTGCTGTCAATAGCGGCTATAGCGACTGCTATAGCGCACTATATAGCACACAGATCATCTCACGCTATCTGTAAATAGCGACTGCTTAGCAACCTGTAGCGGTTTTTTTTCTTTTTGTAAATATTTGATTTAGATGATTAGTAATATAGTATTTAGATATTTTGGTGGTGTTTGCTTAGACTTTCTGCTCCTTTATTGCTAAACATGCTTATTTATTGAATGTAAAACATTCTTAAATTTTAGTCACTAAACACGAAACAACGGAAGCTATTTACTACTATTCACTAGGTAAGCATATAGGTGGCTTGTAGTTATTTACCACTATTCTCTATTGACAACTATTTCTAGTAATGAGTTTGAGTTCGTTTAGGTTTGTTTTGTGGGTTATTTGAAGGGTTGTAGAGTATGTAATCAGCATGGGGGGTCAAGTATTCGAATTAATGAGTGTTTTGAGTGTTTGACGTATTACAATTTAATGAAAATCTAAGAGTAAGCTGTGATAACACGGTCCATAACCCATGGTATTTAATTGTGCTTTCCATATGAAGCTGCAACCAAAAAACACCAAAGTGTTTGACAAATTGTGGTTATATAAGACATAATGAAGTGGTGGTTTCAGTCTGTTAGATAACAAATTGTGATTATATAAGACATAATGAAGTGGTGGTTTCAGTCTGTTAGATAGCCTTAGATATTGCAGTTGGTATAATACTCTAAATATCCGGACTCTTAAACACTAAGATATTCAATAGCATAATTATTTATCCCAACAATAATGACTGATTATAAAGCGGCTTAAATTGTATAGAAAAAATTCAACATACCAGGTTTGCATTTGCTTCAAGGCCTTGCAAAATGTAATCCCAAGTAAATTCAAGCCCCCTAGCACCCACCCAAAGGGGTGCCAACCTATGCAAAACAGAATCCGCAAAAGCCCACCCTGCAGGTATGCACATATATGAATAATTATCATATACTAATATACTAATCGACCAAAAATAAGAAAAATAAGGGAGGCTGAAACCAGTTTACAGTTTTGAAGATTAAAAACCTATTTCGCATGAAAAATAAATAGACTATAAGTTGTAAGTCACTCACCAAGTCCAACTGCCTGGAATTTATGATTTTGAGAGATGTTCCGGTGAGTTAATTGAGTAAGGGCAAAGTAAAGCCCCGCGACATCTATAAAACCAATCAAAGCTTTCAACAATTCCTACACATAAAGAAAGAAAAAGATAAGATTAGAAATAACGTATCTAAACTTAATAACAGCCGCAAGAACAAAGAAACTTATTTTGCCAATGCATAAGTCAGCTACAAAAACTATAACAGCAAAAACATAAAGCCAAAGCAAAGTTTAAAACAAACATGCGTCTCAGAATGACAAAAAAAGCCTTGAAATAGTTTAACGTTTAATCAATCACATTACTTGATAAAGGTTGGAACTTGGAAGATCAGTGAACACTAGTTGAGAAAAACTGTTTGGTACCCACTTAAACTTTTTAAACGCTAGATTTAATAGGTGCATAAGAAGCACAAAAACTTCTTACAATAACACAAGAACTCTCATGGAGTGACATATTTAACATCATCACCAAGTCACTAAAAGAAAATAAAAAAAGTAACAAATGTTACCTGAGAGGGATCAAAAACATCACTTTCTGAAACCTTAAGAAACGTAGCTAAGCAAACCAGCTGCCAAACAACCAAAACAAAATAAACACTCAGTTAACAGATAAATCTTGAAGCAGACACTTGCATAAGTTGTAAGTTGTAACCATAAATTCAGAGTAACTAACAAGTTACTGAAATCAAACCAGAAAATCATACCTTCACCAATGCTGTCACAAGATAAACAACAGCAGTTTTAACAGAAGTACCAAGTGTATCATACTCAGATCTGCAGCAGAAACAACACATTACAACATGACTTTCATAACTACCAATCAGCTAATTTCTCAATTATTAGTTCAATTCATTAAAATAATCTACTAACAACAATGATTCTTAAGCATGCTTTCACAGATTCAACCAAACCTCCCTATAAACAAGGATCCCTAAACTCCCAAACCTAATACACAGATCAAAGAGCTTAAACTAAACAAATCTCATCTATATCTATCATCAGATGCTACAGCTACAACATTCAGCATAATATATACGTTGATGGTGATGAATTAGGTCAATTGTTGAAGAACAAACGGAGACTAACAGAGGAGTGGCGGAGTAGTAGACGGCGTGAGGGCCAAACGTTAAGATTGCACAGTTGAAGAAGTGAAACATCGTCATCGTTATCGTCGCCTGTGAGTTCGAAGAGATTGAAAGATCTGAAGACGATGAGTTGTTGATGGAGTTGATGACTAGTGTTGTATTTTCATCTGCGAGATCACGGTAACCCGGGTGAGGGTGATCGCACTGGAAAGGGGATATATATATATATATATATATATATATATATATTGGGTGCCTAAAGTCAAAACTCAAAGTTGATTGGGCTGTTTTTTGAGGTTCACTAATGCACACAAAACAAGTGGCCTGTGAAGGTGGGTCCAGCTCCAGCCCATAGACATAATGTATTTTTACTAAAGTAGCATGTAAAGGTGGGTATTTCGGATTTTGGACATACCCGAAACCGGATACAAATCAGGTTCAGTCCAACTGGTTTTGTTTTTACCGGGGTTGAGGTGAAAGCGGATATGAATCCGGTTTGAGTTCACGAACATGAACTCGCTATACTTGGGTAGGGTAGCCGGTAGGGTAGGGTTTGGGTCGGATTCGTACCCGAATACACCTCCCATTAGTATTGTCCGTACCCGGGTCCCGGTCGGGTTCACCGGGTCATGTCTGAACCCGGTTTTTATGCCCACCTCTAGTAGCAGGAATAGTAAAGGTGCATATCAAGCCTAGATTCCCAACCCGACCATATCAGGTTTAACCTGATCACCCTTCAACCAGGGTCCAACCCAATTCAGTTGGCGCGGTTCAAACCCTTTTGTCCCCTTCATATCAAACCTGATTTCAACCTGGGTTTTCCATAACTCGACCCGATTCAACCCGATATGATTATAGTGTGTTATTTAAATTACATAATACAAACGTGGTTTAGACCCGACCTGGAACCCGGTCAAACCTGGTTTGGAATATTTTGACCAAGACCCGAATCGGGTTCAACCCGATCCGGTTTGGGTTTTGAACCCGGTTTGAGCACCTCTAGTAGCTGGTAATTAATAAAATAAATCTATATGTATACTATATAATAAAAAGTTACTAGTTTGACATTAGTGACGGAATCAATTTTTTTATTATGGTGTCAATTTTTTCCATTTTTAGATTCTAACAAGTTAGGTATCATAAGTTTCTGGCCGTTCAAGGGTTGGGTCGGTCATAAAATAAAAGACATTGTCATTAGATAAATAAATAATAATAATACAATGTCAATAATATAGGGTTTAATAAGAAAAGTCACTCTTCTAGATTTTCCGTCGTTTCCTCTTTCTACCTTACATTTAATTTCATTGTTGTGTTGGGAATACTATGAACAATATTTTGATATAATATTAGGACCTTGTGAGACATAATGGATACACAATATGTTTTATTTAACCCATTGTTACGAAACCACTTTAATATCATGTACATCGTTGATCATCGTGACTTAAGTGAGTACTAACTGATATTTGATATGCTCCTATTTGCGTTAGTTGAGCACTCTATTAATATTTTTGTGTTTATCTAACTCTAAACATGTGTGGCGAAATATGACAGATGTAAAATTTATTTGATTGTCACGTGTGGACTGGTCAAATAATTTATTTATGTTCTGGTCATTATCACCAATTGGGTAGATCAAGAAAACAACAGTCACAACTGCAACAGGAGCTGAATATGCAACAACAATCCAAGATCACATACCCAGACGGAAACTAAGCTCCCACTCACGACCCATGTAACAAGCTACACCAAGTAAGAAGATCAAGAAATTGACTTTAAATTATTGCACTTCACGCTCCAAATTTTTGATAATTCAATTAATCTTTCATGGGCGAAACAGACAAAGATTTCCAATTTATGTGGAAAAGTCCCGTTGGTAAAAGAACTTCCAAAAATAAATAACAACTAAAATTTATAATAGTCGGTAATCATCGATGGATTTACGTCCACTTAAAGGATAAATATTTTAGATAAGATTTAGTCCAGGTCTTTTTATTTATTGTTGGTGAGAATATATTTGTGATGTATCCATGAGTAATATTATTAGTGAAGATAATACTTAGAATGAGATTTGTTGTTAGGCTTTGTCGTCACGGTCGATTTGAGAGTTTGCTGATAGATTCAGTTTGACAGAAAGTACTAATGTGTAAAACCCAAACCTCCCTAGTTTTAACGTGCATTCTTTGTTGATATGACAAAGAATTGTAGTAAATATTGTGGTTTTAAAGTTAGATATGACAAATGCGACAATAAAATATCATATGTGCCAGTGGCATGGTAAATAATTTGGTGAAATTAATGGTTTTAAAGATATAATCTGTTATACACATGGTGTCAAAACCTTATAGAACTGTCAACCTGCTTTGCAAAATGGTCACTTGGTTACATATTCGAAACGGTGGTCTTGAAATATATATATATATAGAGAGAGAGAGATATAGAGATTTGTAAGTTCCTTGAAATGGAGTACATCAATGCCATAAATATTCTGGACGATCGAGCAACCAAAGAACAATAATAAAGACTGCAAGTAGCAAAGAAAATACCCTAAGTAGACGACATATGTGTGCAGGCGAGTAAAGCAAGATTGGATCTATGTGAACCAACCAAGTGTAGAGACATTTCATGTGAGGTGGCTGACTGGCTTCAGAGAAGCATGGAACTTGTTGATCGATGTCGTTTGCTCGTTAAAAAATATCAATTAAAAAGTGACTAATCACCCTTAATAGTAAAGGGTAAGAATAGTATGAAACCAATAAATAATCACAGAAAAGTACTAGTAACGATTAACCTAAGAACATTAAACATTTAAAAAGTAAATTGCCTAATTAATTGAATTGAGAAATAATCAAACTAATGAAGTAAAAGTTAAAGCTTTTAACAATCTTGAGAAAAAAACAATCCACTTTAGGATTCAGGTTTGGAAAAGTTATGTTTTATTATTTGAATCTATTGAGAAGTCATTAATGGCGACCTACACATGATAAGATATAAGTGGTAATTATGCATTAAATCTTAACGGACTTCATTCACTCAATAACCACTTAAAGTTTTGTAAACCTAATTCTAATAGTCAATCACATAATAATTAAAGGAAAACAAAGTTATAGAAAACTAAAACTAGGTTTAAACATAATGATTAAAGGAAACCAAATGTTCAATATCCAATCTTAAATCTACGTTACAATCTAAGAAAAACAAAAAATTGCACAAACTCGTCCCCCGAAATAAATCACAGTTGATTTAGCCTTGCATTATCATCGATTCTTTAACATACTTGTAATTGATCATGTGAATTTGGATTATTTTGATGCTAAAATGCTTTGAAATGGTGAAAGATAGAAGATTTTTCATCTCAGAATGTTGTGTAAAGAGGTGATTTTCGTACTAGGGTTAATTCCCTTTTACACAACCTTGCTTTTCATCTGTAACTTTTCGATATCTTTCCATTGATAGGTGTTGGGTCCCGTAACTCTTTTCTTAGCTCAACTTATGCACGTATTAAGTTACTGTTGTCTTGCAAATTCTTTTTTACATTTTTCACCTCCCAAGCTTCGATTTTCGTTTCGTTTCTTTTCAATTTCTATGTATACTTCAAGTTTATTATATAAACATAAGAATATCCCAAAAGTAACTCTATTTCTTATAAATTGATATGTAAGCATAGAAATAAAGCCTTTAAACATTAAACTTTCACCACCTGATCACAATCCCCACCCATACATTTTGCTTGTCCTCAAACAAACCTCTATAGTAGCTTATAAACATTTTTTTGTAAATACACATGACTAATCACTTATCAAGGCTCAGTAAAGGTCCGATGTCATACCCTTATTCACAAGAATTACATCGTTTAATATATTTACATTCTAGCAAGTTAATTATATTCAAGTAAAACAGAAAATCACCCAACTAGGCTCAACGTGTTTTTGTTTTTTAGTATCATGCACACACCACTCATAATAATTTACTCCATTTGATTAAAATCTGGACTAGTAAAATGTGTACTAGTGTTATCACTTAATAATCTAATATACCACCTTGTTAGCATAAGCTTGTATAATGATCACACCTCCACCAACATACATATATCTTGCAAACATCTAGAGGAGTTATAGGTTTTTAAGATTAGGTACGGATAGAAAATTTTGGTTTTTAAGAGTGGCTAATGCAACTAGAAATGTAAACCAGACCGTTAAACCATCCTCATCAACATGACTTACAAAGCTGGATAACTCTGATCCATTTTAAACAATTTTTCTCTTTTTCTCACTCACTCACTCTTTATGTCTGTCTGTCTCTCTCTCTTTCATTTTTATTTTTCTTTCTTTATTATTATTATTATTATTATTATTATTATTATTATTTTCATTAATTTTTTTCTTTAAGCTCAACTTCAAATTTTTCTTTACTTTGAATTGTTTCATGGCTGATTATCAACCAATACCTTTGACTTTATGCTTTGGGTTAAACGTTTGGTTAAGGCTCGACCTGACTACTAAGGGTTAGAGATGATAACAATGTGTAACACCCGGATTTTAAAAAGAAAGAAAAATAAAATAAGAAAATGCAATTTAACTCAAGTTGAGGGTTAAATATGTAAAAGGTATAAAATTTTATATTATTTTGTATAAAAGTGGGCATGGCCGCCCATATTGCCATTCATATCACCTTTTGTTTCGGGTTTTAGAGAGAGGGAAGAGCAGAGTTTGGGTTTTGAAAGAAAAAAAACGAAGAAGAATTTGAATTCAAAGTAAGAATTTGTTGTTTCAAGGTGTTCTTGGCTGGTTTAAGCCTCAGTTATGTGCTTATATGTTTGTTGTGTGTTCGGTTGTGTGTGTTTTGGTAGGTTTTAGTTGGTTGAACTCAAAAGTGCATTCGGGTTTGAAGAAGTTCATCTGAAAGTTGTTAACGGTGAGTTGTAGAACCCCCTTTTACATGTTTTAGATGATTTTGGGGCTGGAAATACATGTGTGAATGTTTTTATTTAAATGGGTGTTCACATCCTTATGTATATGTGCATGTGTTTGCAGGTGGGGTTTGATTTGGGTGATTGTATTGTGATGATCATCTTGTGTATGTGGTTCTGTGGCTTTGAGTGCGAGTATTAGGCTTGGAACATGATGGATGTTGAATTGGGGACTGAATTATGTTGTTTAGTGTAAGTTGGTTGCCCATTTACCTAAATAGTGACCCATGCGCTCCATGGTTGAATTTGCCTAAGTATTCCCCACACGCCTGAAACCCATGCGCCCAAACAGCTCCAATGCGCCTAGGATAGAGTCTGAATTGGTTAAGTGTTTCCCCATGTGCCCAACAGCCCATGCGCCCATGTGTCCATGCGCCTAAGTCAAGCAAATGCGCCTGCATACTGCCTGAACGCCTAGACAGGTGCCCAAACGCCTAAGTCTTGGGTCATGCACCCAAATAGTGCCCATGCGCTCAAAAGTTTCCCATGCGCCTAAGTGTTCTCATGCGCCTGAAAGGCCATGTGCCTGCATAGTGCTCATGCGCCTAAAAACTTAGATTATTTTCTGAAATTCTGGGAAAAAGTGAAGTGTTAGGCATTGACTTGAGATGTTTCTGGGGGTGATGTAAGATGAATATATGATATTGGATGATATGGCGTGTGATGTTTATGATGATGCCATGTATGATTATGTTTATGTTCCTTGTTATGTATGATAATCTTTTCATGGCTTTGTGTTGTATGATTAATATCAATAAATGTAAAGTAGTATGTAGCGAAAAGCGAAAGATAATAAAAAAAGGAATGTAAAGAATGAAAGAATACATGCATTAATAAATAAAAGAAGGAATGAAAGTCTTGCAAGCAATGTATGGAGATTCTCACCCAATGAAGGGTGTTAGCTCAACTGTCTGTGGGTTAGCTACCCCAGAAGGATGCACACTGGGGTCTAATCTTTGTGATTGACCATATGTATGGGACCCTTGTCGCTTGCCCTAGGTACTGGAGTCAGCTTCATGCATAATGTTCGGGGTCTATGATATACCTCAGGCCCAGTAACCAGTTTCGTGCATAATGTTCAGGGTATAGCACATGGCATTGGTCCGGAATGTAAAGAAGTTAATGAATGTATGTAAGGTATGATAAGGAAGATAACGAATGATAACGATGACGTACGATGATGAATGAATGTAGTTAACGAACGATGATGAAAGATAATAATAATAATATTATCTATTTGTACGTATGATGTATGATCACGTATGGAAGTAATGAAAGGTTTTAACGGAAGTAACTGTACTTTATTTTATAAAACTAGGACTCACTCAACAATGCTGACTTTTATGTGTTTGCAGTTGACAGATAATTGTTACTGAGGATGGCACGGGGTAGCTACTTGACTTGTTTAGGATGTGTAACACCCGGACCCTAGCATTAACAATATTGTCCGCTTTGCCCACTAGGAGCTCACGGATTTGCTTTTGGTTGCCCGGGTGAAAACTTCCCAGGGATGTCACCCATCCCTAGATTGCTCCCACCTGAGCACACTTAACTATAGAGTTCTCCTCTCATCCACAGCCAATACGCCCAAAACGCATTGTTGATATTAGAGGCCAGACATTTTTTATGAACTAGGAATCTCTCCTGTCCACGGCTGATATGGGTTATGTGTAGGGTGTCACAAGCACCCCTTGTTTGGACTCATCGTCCTCGATGAGCCCGAGAAGTCACCATCCTTGGTGAGGTATGTCCCACACCCCGAACGGTACAGGAGTGGCTCTGATACCAATCTGTCCCTCAAAATCCACGTGCGGAGTTTTACCGCGAGGCGTGTGAACAAACCAGGATCACAGTTAATAGTACTCAGAACGACTCTATATGCCATAATTAAAATAAAATCAACCAAAGTAGAAACTTTAAACTGTGCGGAAGCGTATTGTAAAACAACCCAATGAAATAGAAATGTATACTATGGCAAAACATCCGCCAACCCAAAAGAGTAACATTAACCATTAAAACAATAAAGATGTCTTGAAAACCGAGTCATAGAATGCAAGTGAAACCATGTAGTGCTCCTATGGCAAGCAAGCTAATAACCTGAGAATAGCATACTATAATATCAACACAATGGTTGGTGAGTTCAAGAGTGATATTCAAACATAAGCAGTTTAATAGTAGAGATATAGAAGTAGTGCATTGTAATAGA
>BJCM01233822.1:0-18594 GCA_018326385.1 Flaveria bidentis
TTGTATTGTTTCTTGGGTTGGCACATGTTTTGCCACATTTTACATTTCTATTTCTTTGGGTTGTTTTTTATTATACGCTTCCGCACAGTTTTCAAGTTTTACTTGGGTTGATTTGGTTTATTATTGCATATAGAGTCGTTCTGAGTAACTATTGACTGTGATCCTGGTTTGTTCACACGCCTCGCGGTTAAACTCCGCACGTGGATTTTGAGGGTGTGACATTATGGATATTATTCCTATAGACACCAAAAATCAAAAAGCGGATCTTTTCGCAAAAACATTTGATAAACCTCACTTTTATGAATTGATCGCTATGTTAGGTTTAATATCATTTTAAAACAGTTTTTCCTTCAATTTATTTTTTATATATTGTTTATACTTTTTTTTATTTTATTTCTTTTCCTTTCATTCTATTTGCTCCATTATTCTTCATCATTTTTCAGATAAAAAATATTTTAATAAAAATAACTATTATAAAATAAAATATAATATAATATAAATCAATAAAACATATATATAATAAATATAACATCTGGTTCAGTAAGAAATTTTTACATCTTGCATATTGTAGAAATTTCAGGGGAGAATATATTTAATGTTTTTCCTATTTTTCTTTATAGAATAAACTGAGAAGCCTAAACGGTGTAAAGGAAGTTGATAGTATTGTGTAGATATGCTTGATAGGTTCAACCAGAAAGGAAAGTAAACAGTAAACTCGTAGCTTAATTAATAGAGCAAGAAACTTGATGACTCAGATAATCCCCTTGATATTTTTGGCCTTCACAAAGATTCAAGTCCTTGTTCAAAAAGGGTTGAGTACGTGATATCTTTGTTTTGAGTTAAAAGTATCTTTGTACCAAACCATTCCAACCTATCTCAAGAGCTATACCATTTTTCATCTTTGTACCTAAGGTGTTCTCTGCTAGATGCCTCTTGGTGCTCATCTCCTCTACTATGTGTGAACATTGACTTGGAGTGATGATCTCCTCTGTTGTACGATAGTACTGAGCTGGAGCTCTTATCGGCACAATATGATGATCTTCTTTGTTATACGTAAGTATAGACCTGAAGCTCTCATCCATAACACTCAATTAATTAACTCCTCTGTTATACGTAAGTATAGACCTGGATCTCTCATCATTTGATGTTTGTAAGGCCTCTACTTCTTATGAAATATGACCTATGATGCTTCTGAGAGGAAGAGTCATGCAGAGTGTCTCATTCGTTCAATATATCATGAGGACAGGATAAGTTTCTTTACCAAATGTCTGTGGGGACTGGGTCATTCTATGTTTTCTTTAAAAAGAATCAAAGCATGATAACAGTAGCTACAGTGCACTTGTTGAAACGAAGAAGGCATGGACTTAAAAAGGACGAGTATATCAGCAATCCCACCAAACTTTGACTCTCCGAAAGATCATTTCAACTTCTCATTCATATCCTTGTATATTGTTTGATTGTGTTTTAACAAAATTATACGTGAAGATTGGTGAGGTTTTGTGGAGCAAATTTTACTTTGATTTTTTTATTTTGTTTACTTTGTTTTAATTTTCTTTTAAAAGAAAAGGAAACAAAGTCAATTTTTTTAAATTTTGAGGTTTCTTGTGAAACTATAATTTCGCTAGTAGTTTCGCACGGCGAAACTGTAACTTCGCTAGTTCTTCCGCAAGTGGGATGCTCAGTTTTGTTTGGCGAAATTGCATCTTCGCTTGGCAAAACTATAGTTTCGCTGCTTGTGAAACTACGTGCTATATAACTTATTTTGTGAAATTGATTTCTCATTTTCGCACATTCGTTTGGTCTGTCGTTCTAGGGTTTCTCCATAGTCTTCTTTGGCGATTTTGATTTGCAGTGGTTTTGATCCTTGTTTCTTGTTCGCAAGTGAGTTTCGAACTCGAGACCTTAGTTTAATCTAGTTTTCTAACAACATTGTGGTTTATTTGATTGAGACTCTTCGGTACCTTTGCAGTTCTTATTGCGAAAGTACCCATTAGTCAAGCGAAACTAAATGAAAGTTCATAGTTTATTAGCCAAATTGTGGAGTTATGCTGTCTAGGCAAACTTAACAGTTTTGCTGACCAAACTTTAGTTTAGCGGCTCCGAAACTACTTAATAATTGAAACTAAATGAAAGTTCTAATTTCGGCCAGTCGAATCTACTTCACTGTGTTGTCCAAATTTATAACTAATTAATAATTGATGGCGAAACTATAACTAATTGTAGTCAAAACTATAGTTTTGTCCAACGAAACTAAAACTTTCATTCTGCGAAACTATAATTTCGCCTAACGAATTTAATTTCGAATTTTTATCTTTTTCTTATTTTTCTTTAATATTATTATTTAATATACTATTCTCACGCGTTTCATCTGTTTTTCAGATTAAAATGGCGAATCTGAAATTTGACGAGAGGAACAATATCACTGTCATATTGGATGATACTCACCCTAAAGCAGCTGGTTTTAGAGATTGCATTCGATGGCTGTAGAGATCTCCTATAGCTTACGCGTTATCTCATTCCACTACTATTTATGATCTTCACATCAGAGATTTCTGGAGAACAACTGAGTATGATACAAGAGGCAATATGCAGAGGATTATAGCCAGAGTGATGGAGAATGAGGTGATCATTACAGTTGAGATTGTATCGAGGGTGCTAATTAGATGAAGATACTGGAGAGGAGGTTACTCTGTCCGATCAGAAGGTGTTTGAGGCGTTTATATTGATGGGATATGAAGGACCACCTTTTGCTACTAAGAAGGAGATTAAGAAGTCCTTCCTCTCTAAAGAATGGAGATACATAGCTCATGTCTTCATTATGTGATTAGATCACCATAAAAGTGGATCAGATGGGCTTAATATAGATTAGGCAAAAGCAATGGTGATATAATGTAGGGGAGAGAAGGCAAACATAGCAAAACTGATTTTTGCTTGTATGGCAGAGAATGTGATGGCATTAAAGAAGGATAAATGGTTGCTTTATCCTTGATTCCTACAGATGATTTTTGATGACCTTATCCCTAATATTCCAAGGCACGGGGAGGTTAAAAGACTAGTGCAAATGAACACCCGCATCTTCGCAGACAGCTGCGCCATTCGTCATGAATTTAGTGGAAAGATTACACACCTCTCGAAAAACATGTACCCACCAGAAAGGTGGAATTATATTAGAAGGGTAGATAAATCTAAAAACAAAAGGGCTGAGGAGACACGAGTGAAACATGCTGATGCGGTTAAGAAGAGGAAACGATATGCTAAAGAAAAAGATTATTATTTAGAGGAGGATGTTAATGAGACGGTTGAGAAGGCTAGGTTTGAGAAAGAAAAGAGATCAAAGAAGAAAGCTTATAAGGGAGAAGTTAAGAGAAGGACTAAACATAAGCACTAATCTTTAGCAGAGACTTCGAGGAGGGAGGAGAGAACTAGTATGGATGAAGATGTGATAAGAAATCTGAATGCATCTCTGGCAATGATTTATGCATGGTAAAGACCAAACTCACCAATCAAGAGATAAGGGAAAGGAAAAAGGATGAGGTGATTGAGGGAATGACCAAGATGTTGGTGGACCTGAATAAACTAATCAAAAGACTATTTGAGGAAGTGAATGAGTTAAAGGCTTTAGTCTGCTTGCCCAACTAGCTAACTCAGACTAAGTTTGATGATTTGACAGACACTACCAAGTACTCATTTATAAATATGGGTACATCTTCCCGGGCAGGAGAGGGCATATCTGGAGCAGCAGCTGATGAAGCAGGATGATCTGGAGAAAGGGAAAAGACTGTGATATGGAGAATGTAGAAGAAGTAGTTGAGGCTAGGTTTGTGAATATTCATTTCGATTTTGAGAAAGACTTGGTTGGTGAAGAAGTGGTGAGAGAGAATCCTATTGAACAAGTGAAGAAGACTACGGAGAAGGGGCTAATTGACGAAGAGGAAGATGATGAGCAACTGGTTGATTATGATTCTGAAGAAGAATACTATGAGGTTGATGAGAGTCCCCTAATCTATGTTGCCAAAAAAGGTGATGGTGCTAAAGATGTATTTGAAATACAGAAAGAAGATTGGTTTGCTAGGGAGAAAGGGACTAAAGAGATAACTCCCTTATTCCAAAATCGGGAAGGGTTGAGTAAATCTGAGGTTGATAAGAGGATCATAATTTGGAAGTATAACCCCGGCCTCAAAATGTTTATGATAAAGAGGAGAGGGGGAGGCATATCTTATCTTCATTAGAGGAAGGCATTCAAGACCTTTCCTAAGTAGGATTTGAGGAGGCTGGTTGTGCTGTCATTACTAAATGCTAATCTAAATGAAAGAGCCTCGTTGCTAGAAAAAGAAATATAGAATGGATTGAATGAACACTTTGAGTCATTTGGGTTCATGATGGCTAAGAGAAGAAGGTCAAAGAAGGATAAGGACTAGGAGAGAGGAAAATGAAGGATTATGGTGAGGGTGAAACCCCCAAAGACTATAAACAGGGTCAGATTATCAGATCCCTTCCCCATAAATTACAAATTTTCAAGAAGTGTTTTTATGATAACAATACGGGGGAGGTTCTGATCAGGGTAAAAGGTGGTGTTGAGTTTAGATTATTTGATCCTATGGAAGTGTTTGGATTCTACGATAAAGACCTACTCGTTCTCTGTGAAAATCACATCAAAGCGGGAGTAGGAGAGAAGACAAGGAAAGAAGCCGGTATGTTCATGACAGTGGCTAACAATGTTAGAGGCGTCAGAAAATAAGTGAAGGAGCTGGTAGAGAAGGTTAGAGCTCAAGATGATTTGGACATGGATGTGAGGAGCTTAACAAGACAGTTTGAGCAAGGTAGTGCTCGTCCCGAGGGAGCTAATGAAGCAAGAGGTGACCTGAGTGAATCAGTTAATGAAGCTCTCGAGGAAGAAGCTGCAGGATCAAATAAAGACACATCAGATGCAGCAGAAGAGATTGGAGCTGACCAAACAACTCAAGAGAAGGGAAGGCGGTGAGTTCCAACCTAGGGAGAGTATTGAAGATCAAGTATAGGTTGGACTCACCTTAGATTAGTTTATGTTTATATTACTTTGTAATAGGTCTAATGTTAGTTTACTTTTGTATTTAGTTTATTTTGTTTAGTTTTGTTGTCCAGAAAAACTATGAGTGAAACTATAGTTTCACTCATAGTCAGTTGTTTTAGTTCACCCGGTGAAACTATAGTTTCTAGCGAGTGAAACTATAGTTTGGGTTGCACAGTTTCGCTACCAGTGAAACTATCTACGAAACTAAGACTGCTATATATAGACTTGATCATTTCCATTGTTGGGTAACCATGCAAAACCCTAATCATTTATCATTGTTGCAAGAGAACTTTTTAAGCACTTTATTCATAGAAATATCATTGTGCTTTGTTATTATTATTAAATGTATTCATTCTCATTATTCTTACTTTGATTAATTTGTGATTGTTCTTAATCATCTTCATCTTTTTTGTCTATTGTTTGTATTTGATATTGAACGATTGAACATTTCATTTATACTGCATATCGATCAAATGGACTGTAAGGCCCCGTTCCCGGGACGCTTACAGCTAGTAATTCATCGCACATAAAACATATACTTTGCATTTAATCATCAAAACATTGCAGCGGAAACATAAACAAATGGAATTTTATTTCATCACATGACCTTTTGCATCTTTTGTCGGTTACAAAATTACATTGTTGTATTACCTCACATAAGCTTTAAGTAAATGGATGCCATTCCAAAAGAGCTGAGCAGCCGCCTCGTGCCATCCTCGGCAATGCTCACCTGCCAACTGGAAAACGCATAAAAGTCAGCGTTACTGAGTGAGTTCTAGTTTTATAGCAAAACATACTTTTCTATCATAAAACCATCCTTTCATTTAAAGTCATATTATACTTTACATTCGCTCGTGATCATAGATCGTACATACATACAGATAATATCATTATTATCTTCATCATTCTTTCGTTCATACTTTCATTCATTCATCATTACTTCTAGTGACATGTACATTGCCCTGAACATTGTGCGCGAAGTGAGTAACTGGGCCTGAGGTTTCTCATAGACCCCGAACATTGTGCATGAAGCTGACTCTAGTACCTAGGGCAAGTACATTCACCATTCATCTTTTCTCTTTCATTCTGGATCAATGCCATATCCTATACCCCGAACATTGTGCACGAAGCTGGTAACTGGGCCTGAGGTCTCTCATAGACCCCAAACATTGTGCAGGAAGCTGACTCTAGTACCTAGGGCAAGCGGCAAGGATCCCATACGTATGGTCAATCACAAGGATTAGACCCCAGTATGCATCCTTCTAGGGTAGCTAACCCGCACACAGTTGAGCTAACACCCTTCATTGGGTGTGAACCTCCATACATTTGCTTGCAAGGCTTTCTTACATTCATTCATTAATGCATGCATTCAACATCA
The DNA here is from genome assembly GCA_018326385.1 of Flaveria bidentis. Classification (NCBI taxonomy): domain Eukaryota; kingdom Viridiplantae; phylum Streptophyta; class Magnoliopsida; order Asterales; family Asteraceae; genus Flaveria; species Flaveria bidentis. The sequence continues at coordinate 6,429 of BJCM01233822.1, forward strand.
TGTTCCTCTTTCATTATCTTTCACTTTACGTTACATAATACTTCGTTCATTCGTTCATTCATAACACGTAGAGTCATAGGAAGGATAATCATACATCATCACAAGGAACATAAACATATCATTCTTACATCATCATGCAGGGCATCATACACACATAACATACATCATGCATAACCATGCAACATCATCATCATCATCATCATCATCATCATGCATAAGCACACATCATTACATGCCCATCATACCCTCTATTACCCCATAAGTCAACATTCATAACCCTCGGGAATCTCCTAGGTTAAAGCCTACATTACCTCTTTTTCCCCAAAAAGTCAGAATTTTTCTAAGTGTTCATCCGCATTTCCTATAGTCATCCGCATTTCCTACAGTTCAGCTGCATTTGCTATAGTCTATCCGCATTTTCCTTATTGTTCATCCGCATTGGATTTACTTCATATGCATTTACTTTACTTCACCCGCATTTGTCATCCGCATTAGCCTAACTCATCCGCATTTCCATACTTAGTCAAATGCTCATCCGCATTGACTCAATTCATCCGCATTGACTTACTTTGCTCATCCGCATTTCCATACTTAGTCAAATGCTCATCCGCATTGAATTCATCCGCATTGGCCTACCCCATTGGTTAATGTTCATCCGCATTAACCCTTTTCATCCGCATTTACATCCAAACACTTGGGCAGATTTAAAAAAAAACTTATCAAATGGGTCTAAAACATCAGATTCAATTTCCATGCACCATTCATCAGGTTCTAAGCTTAAATCTTACCTTATAAGCCTTAGAAACACAATCATACATCCTCAAGCATGAACATAGTCACACATCGCATCATAACATCATCATACACACATCAAGCATACGGGTCCGAAACCGAGCTATGTAAAAACATACATTCATGCATTTCCAGCCCCAAAATCAGTTAAAAACCAGTAAAAGAGGGGTCCTGGAACTCACCTTTGCAGCTCTTGAGTATGGCTTCTTCCAAACTCGTTTGCAAATTGAATTCAACCACCTAGAAACCCACTAAAAACATACCCGAACACATATAATCACACATAAGCATAAACCCGAGGACATAACTGGTTAAGAACACAATAAAAACATGAATTCTTACCTTGATTTCGAATTCTTCCTTCTTGTTCTTCTTCAAACCTGAGCTCTGCTCTTTCTCTCTCTAAAATCTGAAAATCAGTGGTGTATGGGACATATGGGCGACCATACCACCTTTTACACCCACTTTTCAAACATTTTGTCCTTTTGGACACTTTTTACCCCTAGACTTGGGTTTTATTTCTTTTCCTTCTTTTCTTTCATTTAACCTTCTTTTTCTTTAACTTTAAAATAACCGGGTGTTACATGGACCAACACCAAGCCATACTTATATTTTCTTCAACAGAAGTAGGAGTTGTGATGTGATCAAACAACTGGATTAGAGAAGATTTTCATCAGTTATCTTTCTCACAATTGTCCCGAGTGGCCATACTTTTCTAGGGATCACATCTCTTGGTTCTTTGATTAATTTTTCTTTCCTTGTATCCTGATCTTTGCTTTCAAATGTAATTGGTTTAGCAGGAGTCTTGGCTTGATGTTCATAGTTATGATTTAGAGCTTCAGTTCTAAATTTCACTCCACTTTCTAATTCCACCTTCATTACATGCTCCATCATTCTTCTCAGCTCTCCCACTTATCTGCCTTTCAACTCATGCATCTTGTAGTTGTAACACTACCATCAACAAGTCCTATTATATTTGCTAAGTTTAGCTATCTCATAATGACCTAACTCTTTCTTTGTTTTCTGAATAGACTGAAATGTTGTGAAGGTTTCATAATTGCTATTAGGGATCATGAATCTTGCAAGCTCAAACTCTTTTAGCATATTTTTCATTTCAGTCATGTTCATTCTCTTTACCATGTCATATGGGAAGCCGTGATTGATCAATGTCATGAACATTGTTGATTGAGGCCTTTTTTCCATAATGTTTTTTGTTGTCATCAGTTGATCATCCTTTTCTTTTTCTTGTTCTTTGGGAGAATCAATCTTGGTCAGCTCATTCCATTCTTCATCACTCTCACTATCTTCATGAGAAATAGCCTTCATAGTAGATAAATCCACTAAAGGAATGTGTTCAGGAGACATAATCTTTGTTCTTTTTGGAGAAACTTCAATTTCTATCAATTCTTTCCTGAATGATCCCAAATAGTATATTTTCTTGCTGTATTGGATGATTGACTTTGAGGCTCTAGGAGATTCTTTTGTTGATTTTGTTGTAGGAGCATTTGACTTAAGAGCACAGAGCCTTATCTTTAGTTCATTAATTTCTCAATCTTTTCTTTTCAAAATCTACAAGTGATTGCTCAAAGAGTTGTTGGCTTTATCCAAATCCAATTGTAGCTTCTTCTTTTCATCCTTTTCAAGTTTCACTAAATCTTTAAGTTCTATCACCAGTTTATGTAATGAATCATTCACTTCATTATTGATTTGAGCATCTTCTCTTTGCCTCTTCAGTGATGATTCTTGTTTGTTTAACAACTCATTTTTATCTTTATCATTCCCTTCAATTCTTTTATCCTCTTCGGCCTTTTGTTTGACTTAGTTGTCAACTTGTTGTACTCAGCCATGAGATAACTTTTTCTCACAAGAATGTCATCATCACTCAAATTGTCTTCATAGTAAGCAATGACATCAACATAATTTGATTCACCTTCACCCTCTTGATTAATTTCAACATGCTCAGTATTATAACCTTCCTCAAGGTTTATCACTTCAGTAGGAGCTAAACTTGTAGAGCTTGAGTTGGATTCAATTGCTAGAAATGAAGGTTCTTGATGAGGTTATTGATGGAGTTGTACATCAGTAGTGGGTGCAAATGGTTCTGTATCATTTGAGTTCATAGGGGATTGAGATTGTGAGATTGATAAAGGAACTATACTTGCTTGTGACACTAGTTAAGTAGCACCAGAGTGGACTAATGCTTGGTAATGAACAGGAAAATTCGGCAAAGTGTTATCACTTGCAGGTGATGGAATTTGTGGTGATGGAGGTTGAGGATGAATTGATGATTGTGGGTGATTTGAAAAGATGGGCTTTGTGTTTTCACTGGCAGGTGATTAAAATTATGGAGATTGATGATGGTGGTGTATGCGTGATTGAGAAAGAGAGTGGGAACCTTGTTCAGTAATAGCAGGTGAACTGTCTTGTTGATCATCATACACTAACTCTTGTGGAATTTGGCATTAGGATCAGCCACATGTGCAAACATGGGCATATCTTTACCTTCATACTTTCTACTTATCTTCTTTAATATAGATCTTCCCAAGTGAGCTTGTACAAAGACATCACCAACTCTTTCTATCCCATGCAATTTAGCATTAATGATCAGTTGGATGAACCTTGGAAATATGAACATCTTGTCAACCTTTTGAACTCTAATTTCATCAGACAAACATCCAAGAATGTACTTCGAGTAGTTATAATTTCTTCCTTCAAAGATTCCTATGATTCCTAAAGAAATATGCCTTAAGAATCTATCCAATCAGTACTTCCTGTTTGAGATGCACTTAAGGTAAGTGTTACATAGGAACCGGTAAGGTTTGCACAATCTACTCTTCTTAATCTCTCTTCTTTCATAATCATCATCATAACCCATTAGATTGAATATCTTCTCAATATACTCATGTTCAAAGACATCTGGGTGGCCTATCTCTTATTCTCCCTACTCAAGATTTCTCCTTATGCTATGTTCATCTATTCTTAGTCATGCATTCCTAATCTCTTCATATATCACTTCATTCTCTCCTTCTTCTTCTATTTGAGCAGAGTTCCAGAAATCGACAATGTGCGATTGATATATAACTGGATCAGTTGTCCGCACATAGAACAACCTTGATCGTCTTAAATATTGAATGATTTCTCAACACCCTTGAGATACTGGGTTGTCGGCATTCAGAAAGGCACACATATTATGTTCTCTAGCAAATATGTTTACCATCTGCATAGAAGAAAGAAAAGTTAGGTAAAAAATGATATTATAGACATGAGAATATGAATAGTTTTACTAATACATATGAATCAAAATTGTTGATTATGATGTTTATGATATGTTTTACCTTGATATTATTGAACTTGTAATGAATAGAGGTCAAGAATCATGTAAGGTTTATTGGTTATTGGTAAATTTTAAATGTAGCCGGACATGGGTTTATCTAAATTTTTTATATGTTGAAAACAATGTTCTGAAAAAGTGAATAGAAATGACAAGTCAAAAACATCATTTATACTCCCTCGGACTTATTAATTTCATTTATTAAATAAGGTGGGACCCTCGATCCTTATTACCAAGTTTATTGAATTTGCATATTTTGGTTCTTTCGTAGATCATCTACGGATGACTAGAATTGAGAAATGATTTTGTATGAAGTATAATTTGATTTTCCATAGGTTACAATCTATGGAATCATACTATGACTCTAAGCATTGTCCTGTATCATTTTGTTTGATAAAATTAGACATGAATCTAGTGTTGATTGCAAGTATAATGTTTCACATAGATTCAAGCAAGAGTATATTTTCAACTAGGCATGTTGTTTATCATGTTTTGAAGTTGATTAGAGATAGACAATTATGGGCTCCACATTCAAATCACATTAGAGCTTTTCCTCTATTTGTGAGTCAATTCATCACTTTATCACACATAGAAACTATGTACTTTAAGTTATAAATTCTATCTTGAGACATATTTGAAGTCTTATTAATACTTTGATGCAAAAATTCTTAAGTTAATATACAGTTGATCATAATGGATTCTTTTGAGAGCTTAGATATGATCATAATCAGGTCACCAGGTCTTTACTTCCGTAAAATAGATGTGTCTTTAAGCCAAGGTCTTTGTTTACACAAAACAGAGGGATGATGAGGATCATAATCTATTCACTAGTTGGTTGTAGATGTATATCAAGGTCTTCATAAACCCATGTCTTTCTTTACACAAAACAGAGGGAATATGATTTGCAAAGATATAAGTTATAAATTGTTTTACATTGCGTGCTTGGGTGAGTAAGTTGATTAGATCATGATAAGACTTACTTGCTTGATCCTCATGATGGAGTTTCCCATAGAAATACACCTTTACATCATGTTTTGCATGCACTGACTGTATTTTCCACTCAAGCTGAACCTACCCACATATCAAAGCACTTCTAATTAGTCATTAACGAAAGTTAGAAACTCAGGAAATAATCAAAGACATAGTGTACTATCATTTCCCATTGTATGATATGCAGAAAAGAAGACACTTTAACTAAGAAAATAATTTTGTATTTTTTATGATTTTGTGAATGTTTTTGGTTTTTTTATTAATAATAAGAATTAATACAAAGACATCCTCATGTTTTTCTTTATTGATGATTATTAATCTATGTTCATCATGCCCAAAAGACTCAATTAGAAAATTAACTCTAATAGAGTTACAGGCTTTAGTGAATAAATCAACAAGCTGATTTGTTGTATCCACTTTGACTAACTTGATTAACCCGTTTTCTAAGCAATCTCTCAGAAAATGGTATCTGATTTCAATATGTTTTGTTTTACTATGATGCACTGGATTAGCAGGGATGAACATAGCGGCTAAATTATTAATGTGAATTGGAGTTTGAAGGAAATTATAATCATAATCAAGAATTTAGTTTTGCAACCAGAGAACTTGAGAACAACCAGTTGAAGCATCTATATACTCAGCCTCAGTTATGGATACAGATACATTTGTTTGCTTTTTTGCACTACCATGAAACAAGTCTTGGTTTTGTAAATTGACATCCACCAGTTGTGGATTTTCTTTTATTATTGCATCCTCCAAAGTCACTATTTGAGTATGAGTAGAGATTGAAATCTCCATCTTTAGAATACCATAGACCAAGAGCTGGTTTCCCTTTCAGATATCTAAAGATCCTCTTAACAACATTTAGATGGGACACTTTAGGATATGATTGGTACCAAGCACAAACACACACAACAAACATTATGTCAGGTCCACGGGCTATTAAATACATTAGAGATCCTATCATTGATCTATATAGTCTTTGATCAATTGATTTCCTTGTAGGTACAATCTTATCAATTGTTGATGCTGGTGTTTTGCATGAAGAAGTATCAGAAAGGATGTACATATTCAAGATTTGATGAGTATACTTCTCTTGATTAATGAAGATGTCATCTTGTTTCTATTGAACTTGTAAACCAAGTAAGAAGGTTAATTATCCTATTGAACTCATCTAAAATTCAGATTTCATTAAACCTTCAAAGTTTTCACATAGTCTCTTGTTTGTTGAAACAAAGATGATGTCATCAAAATAAATATGGACAACCAAGAGGTCTTGATGTTCTTGTTTGAGAAAGAGAGTTTGGTCTATTATACCCCTTTTGTATCCATGCTTTAGTAAGAAAGATGGTAATGTTCATACCACTTTCTTGGAGCCTGATGAAGACCATACTAAGCTTTGTCAAGCTTGTATACCATGTGTGGGTAATCAAGGTATACAAAGCTTTGAGCAACATAGACCTCTTCATCAATTTTCTCATATAAGAAAGCACATTTTACATCCATTTGGTAAACTATGAACTTCTTATTTGAAACATAGGCTAGCAATACTCTTATGGCATCAATCCTTGCAACTAGTGCAAAAACTTCATCATAGTCTATTCCTTCTTCTTAGGTATCTCCTTGTTCTATCAACCTTGCTTTATTTCTCACAATGATACCCCTGTCATCTAGTTTGTTTTAGAAGAACCACCTTGTGCCAATTGGATATTGGCCTTTAGAAAGATCAATTAGATTCTAGACTTTCTACTTTCTGACTTGTTGAAACTCTTATTGCATAGATTCAATCTAGCTATTATCCTTCAATCCAACAGTTATGTTAGGAGGAACCACTTATGATAGAAAACAAGTGAAGAGGCAGGTGTTGGCAGCTCTCCTATGGCTTCATGTTGTTCTTTCATTAAGATCACTAATAATATCAATTGTTATTGATGGAATAGGTGCAACTAGAACAGATGATTTGAAGTTAGTTGTGTTCATTAAGCGAGATTGATACAACTGAGATGGAGAATCAACAAATTAATCAAGATCTACATCATTTTGATCCTTTGAAGTTGAATGATGTCTCTCTTCATGAATTTGTATATGAGCATTAATGGCAATAACTTCTACAAGAACATCTACTTAAGTGGTTTGAGCATCCGCAAGAGTTACAGGAACATCTACGGATGATGTCTGTTGATCTGCTGACATAATTTCCTTAGAAGGTATTGAGGCATCTCTAGAGCATGGAAGATCTACTGGTGTAGATGGAACATCTGCTGATGCATTCCTAATTTCTCCGGATGCAGGCAAAACATCTGTGGATACAGAGTTAGTTGTTGTCAATGATGTGTTTTCATCTGAGGATGTTGATCTATTTGGCTGCTCTTGTTTTGCATTGCTTGTTTGAGATAAATTACTAGGATCAGGAACACTGGAAGATTGTGGTGATGGTCTTGGAGGATTAGCTGATAGTGACACGTCATTCATATTTGGAGGAACATATCAATAGCATGTATCTGTAGAACCTACAGTATTCAAAGAACCAAAGTTAAGTGAGTTTGTTAATGCATCCATATCAAACAACCATGATGATCCTTTAATTGATTTTGGAAATAAGGATTCATCAAATGATACATTAGGTGTTTCTTCCATAATGTTTTGCTATGTAATATAAACTCTATATGATTTAGATGTTGAGGAGTACCCAACATAGAAACCATCATAGGCTTTTTTAGAAAACTTGTCCAATTGTTCTTTTGTGTTTAAAATAAACACATGACATCCAAAATGTCTACAATATCCTATAAAATTTTTTCTTTTAAATAAAAGCTCATATGGTGTTTTGTTATGTTCTTTGATAATTAAGGTCCCGTTTTGAACATTTTATGATGTGTTCACTACTTCAGCCCAAAAAGTGATAGGCAATTATGAATCAGCTAGAATTGTTCTTGCTGATTCAATTAGAGTTCTATTTTGTCTTTCAGCAACTTCATTTTGTTATAGAGTCTTTGGAGCACTAATTTTCCTTGCTATGCCTTTATTCCTGCAAAAGAAATCTAAAACATTATTAACAAATTCATTTCCATTATCACTCCTGAAATTTTTAACTTTTAAATCAAATTGATATTCAGTTTTAGCGATAAACTCCTTTAATGTTTCTAATGATTCACTTTTCTATTTTAAGAAAAATACCCATATGAATCTAGTGAAATCATCAACAATTACCAAACAATATGGACTTTTACCAATGTTCAACACATTGGTTGGACCAAAAAGATCCATGTGAAGCAATTTGAGTGGTGTTGAATTAATGTTGATTGTTTTGGATTTATGTGACACTCTATGTTGTTTTTCTTTATAATAGGATGAACAATGATTGAAGAAATAAAATTCTTTCTTTGGTAATCTAATGACTAGGTCATTTTTCACCAATTTACTCATGTTCTTCATGTTGGAATGAACAAGCCTTTTATGTCACAACTGAGATTCATCTTCTGATGAGTTAGACAACATACATGTTTCACTGCTTGTGAGTGCAGTATTGTTCATATCCAAAACATAAGTGTTTCCTTTTCATGATGCTTTAAGAATGATCAGATCTTCTGGAATGGGAAAGCCTAACTTAAGAATATAACAGTTTGTGTTATCAAATAAAGTGGTATAATTTTGATCACAAATTTGAGACACACTCGGAAAATTATATTGCAAATCTTCACAAAAATTTTACCATTTCTAATTTGAGCACACCATTAGTTACCATTTGTTCACCAAATTTACCTCCCTTCTTATCCCCACCAAATGCCACATAGGAGGCATTTTTATCTTTGAAATCATGGAGTAGAGAACAGTTTCCTATCATATGCCTGGAACAACCACTATCAACATACCACTTGTTGTCAGTCCTCCATGCTTGTTCCTGCATACATAATGAAATCAATTAGAAGGGGGAACCTAAAACTTAATGATCTTGGGTTTACCACTAGTGTCTAAAATTGTTACTCCCTCATGTATGAGTCTTGATGTTTTAGTATTGATTTCAGACTTAATTAATTCATTATGTTTTGTTTGTGGTGAGGATGATTCTGTTAAAGATGAGCTTTTGGAGATTTTCTCTTGTTTCTCAATCCCTTGTTCTTTCACCTTTTCTTTGTTTGGCTGCTGCTTTGATTTTGATGATGATCCCTGATTGAAGAAAGTTTCACCATCCTTTGATTTTGAGTGAGGTATTTGAGTACCCTTTTCAAAATGATCAAAGAAGGTGTCCTTAACATTTGACGTCTTCTCTGTCAAATCCAACTTTTTATGAGGTGTTTTGAGTTGATGGTGTGGTTTTTCTTTCATCTTCAGAGGCTTATCTGCAGCAGATTGTTGCTTCTTTGGTTTTGGAAACTTTTGTTTTTGTTATTGCTTCTTTTGCTTTGAATCTTCTAGATTATCACTAGATTGAGAATCTGATTCAACCTATTCAGCTTGTTGCTTCTTTGTGCTTTTTTTCTTGTTCTTTTTGTTAAAATAACATTACTGAATAGAATGATTATTTTTGTTACAAATTGCACAATGTTTGTTGAAGTAACAATCAGAGATCATATGATTGTTCATAGTACAAAGGAGCAGTAGCTACTGAAGTAGCAATCTTTAGTGTTATGATTTTTCATGTCATACCATTTGCGATACTTCTCCTCTTCTTCAGTTTCATGAACAATCACCTTTTTCTTTCTCAGTTTTGCCAATTTCTTCACAAACTTGGCAGCTGATGAATCTTTGTTGTTTCATGACATGATATCAAAAGATTCTGGTTTAGCAACTGATGACTTTTGTTTCTTAGGATTCACAACCTTTGGTTGCTTTGTTTTCTTTATGAAGCATACAGTCCTTTACTTCTCCAGATCTTCTACGAATTTAGTAGATTTGTGCTTCCGCAGATCTCCTGCTGATGACATGTTCTTCTTCCGAAGAAGTTTAGCTGATTGTGCTTGTTTTGCTTTTTCTAAAATTGCTTCTGTAGATGTGCACTTTACACCATCTTCTGTTGTTGAGTGTTTTTGCTCTTTGTTAAGCTCATGAATTCCTTCATTTAACTAAGCTATCCTCTTGTAGATTATTTCAGCATATTTTGTTGTTTAGGAAGATAAGGAAGCTTGATTTCTTCAAGAACTTTGGGAAGGATGGGTTCAAATGAAGCATTCTTACCAATACCCAAACCATCCATAATATCCTAAACATGTTAATTAGAATCATCCAAGTCATCATATTCATCATAGTCAAATTCTAAGTCATATTGTTTGAATTGTTTTGATTCAGATGACTTAGTTTCACTCACCTCAGACTTATTAATATTTTATCAATTGGTTAACATTTGTTTCAAAGTTTTTGTTGGGCACAAAATGGTTTGTTTAACTATTTTTCATTGACTCAGGTAAACGTGTGTAATTATTATTTAAAAGGGGTGCAACAGCATTGAATCCTAATCCATACCTATTCTTTGATTCAATATAAGAATTTAATAGTTTATCATATTGCTGAGATGACAATTGAACTTCTAAAGTTTCACTTCAGTTGATGCATGATCAGACATGGATTTTGTTAAGGAAGTTGTTAGATGCTCAACTTGGGCCTTTAAGTTGTAGTTTTCAGAAACAAGTTTATCTAAATCTTTTTGCAAAGAGTTAATTTTTATTTGATATAGTTTATGCTCTCTTACATGAGATTCATTTACAACCATGGTTTCTTTTACTTTGTTGGCTAGTTGTTGAGAATGGACTTTACATCTTTTAACTTCCTCAACACATATTGATGAACACAATCTATCATTTACCTTTTTGCCATAGGTGGAACTTGGTTCTCCATATTGGGCATTAGTGCTTGATTTTCTTCCAAAACCTCCTTTTCATAATTGCTCCAGTCACACATTCTATCTTGCTAAATTATTAGCCCAGTTTCATTTGAGTTGCTTGGCCCTGCTGAAGAACTTGTGGCTGGTGGGGATGAGTTGGTTAGTTGAGGTTCTCTTAAGGATCTTTAAGTGTTTGACGCTTGGTGATATTGATGCTGAAGAGACTGATGTTGTTGATTTTGTCTCATGTCAGAAGTTGATTGTTGATTGCATTCTCTTAAAACGTTTCCATAGAGATTGCATTTGTAACATCTCACCTTTGACTTATCCACTCTTATCATGGTTGTTGTTCCTACTGTAACCAAGTTTTTGTTCCTCTTTAGATATTGCTTGGCTCTGTATGCAATCATTGCCATTTGCCACTGATGTCCATTTCTTCTCCTTCATCTGGATGAAGTTCTTCCAGATCTTGTTGACAAACATTAGCAGGAGTTAGAGAGCTGCCCAAATAAGATTGAAAACTTGAACTGAAGGCTGCAAATGTTGCTTTTTGTTCCTCAGAAATCATAATCACAGTGATAGGCTCTGCTTGATTGTTTTTGGAGGAGGTATTGTCACACCCCCGCTAAAGCGGAAACACGGGAATGTACGAGACGGGATCGTCATAACACATGGTATACGTTAGAGAAGCAATATAAGTATAATGACAAGCGTGTCATGACGTCACCCGAACACATATGGAGACTTGCGTCGTGTTAGTCAATATTCACGACAACATAGCCATAAGCATAACACAAAGATGATCACATAATCAAATAGTAAGACATTGTTTAATTTCCCACAACCCGGGAACAAGTGTCAAACATGCAATGTAATAGTTAAGACTATCACAAATGTTTACAAAATAAGTTTATCCAAAAATGTTTAGTTCAAATGCATCCTAGGGTCTCCTCTACAAGGCAGCACTCCTAGATCTTCAGTTATCAAGATTACCTGAAAAGACATGCTCAAAATGGTCAACAAAATTGTTGGTGAGCTTCGCAGGTTTTATGTAGTAAACAAGTTTGAAAATAATAAAATGTAAGTTTTTAAAGGTTACCGCTCTTAGGCAAATCATGTAAGCGGTTTACAAGTTTTAAGTAGCTACGGCCAACCCTAGCCATCAGTCCCACACAAGAACTAATGACCGCGAGGAAGGCATCTCATAGCGTAAAAAGCTCCACATAGCGTAGCAA
>BJCM01233823.1:0-13285 GCA_018326385.1 Flaveria bidentis
CTTAAACTATAGTCTTGTAGTATAGGCTTTAGCTAAGGAATCCCAGCTGGTATCAAAGTATATCCGGCTGTAGGTAGTATTATATATAGGTTCTCCGTGAAACTCATTGTAACTAAGTGAGACATAACAACATCTGCTTGTAAGAGTCTTGAGTTGAGAATCAATATATAAAAGTATCTTGAAAATTATCTTTCTGTGTTCATAGTTACTTTCTATATTGTGATCAACTCTTATTGATTGTTCATACACCCGAGTGTTGTTCCAGGTGAGTTTGAGTGGAAACATTGTGTTTAAGTGACAAACACTGATCCTGCAACTTTTATGTGAATAGTCATCTGAAGGGGCGGAGGAAGACGTCACCGGACCACCGTGATCGTGTCGCCGAAAAAGCTACCGATCGGATTGGTTGTAACATGACTAAAGATAAAGACATTTGAGAAGGTGTTGGTGGTAGCATCAATGGGTGGTGGGTGGTGGTGGACTTGTGGATGTAGACAAGAAGAAGAAGATGTGGGTGGTGGATTGGTGGTATTATTTGATGGAGTGGGTTGTGTTTATGTTTGATAGAGAGAAAGTAGGTGTGTGTTTATGGTGGTCAAAGAAGAAGAAGAAGATGTGGGGTCCTATATTTTTTTAATTTTTTATTTTTAATTCTTAGGGACATTATAGTTTTTTTTATAAAAGAATTAACGGAATAACTAACGGTGTTAGAGATTTGGATACAAATGGATATAAAAATGAAACGTCAGGGGTCGGATGACAATTTTGAAACTGCAGGGATGTAAGTGGTTAAAATGAACAAATATCAGAGATGCAAGTGATTAAGATAAACAAATATCAGAAATGCAAATAATAATTTACTCTATTTTATTTGATGGTATATTAATTGTTGTTAATGGGTTACCTGCATTTACAACTAAATTTGAGTTTGATCATAAGCTGTACATAACCATATAGGGAAGGTAAAACACATATCTAAGATCTAGTCATTTTGTATATGTAAGCCTTGCTAAATGAACAACTTTTGTGGTAACTTTTTATCAATCAATATTTAGACTAGACCTATTATAGCATAAAAATATTAAACTTTGTCATTCGCTTCAATGTGCGATTTCAATACGGATAACATTTATTTTAGCGTTTAATCTATGTGATACACGAGGTTTTAAGCATTTATATTTTTTATGTAATTTTTAAATTTAGATATATGAAACATTTACAAATTTTATAAATTATATTATTTTTTTATATACAACCCGTGTAACACATGTGATTATAACCTGGTGTCTTATAAAAAAATATCAATATAGATTAAGGTAACCAATAGTCATAATAAATACGGGCAATTGTTTTAGTGATTTAATATGGCAAACAACATATTTTGTATATAATATCTAACGCATGAAACAACCATAGCATTTATATTCGTTTCATAACGTTTATTAGCAACAATAAATGACAAAAACGGGTTTTACATCAACAAACAAAGTTCTATTCTTGTTAAAGTATTCTGTAAGTAATTTTACTTGACTTTGAAATAATCATAACTCATTTAGTTCTTAATAAATGAAGTAATTGTTTTTGTTTAAAATAAACTTGAGTGAGTTATCTTTCAAATTATGCTAACCTCATTTCAAAAGCGTAAAGTTTTAGATCCCCATACGTTCAACACAAAATGAATACACAACAAATCTAGGTTCTACGGGACTTTATTTTGTGTGTTGCATTGGAGATACTTAAAAGATTCATCAAAGTAGCCAAATAGATATATTTGGCTGGTCGGATCTTGTGACAAGATGACTTGGACTAAAATCACAGGGACAATTTTGTTGGTTTTGAAAAGACCAAAGGACTAAATTTGTAGGTTTTAAAGGAGCAATAATAGCATTGTTGTTGTTGAGACCGGATCGGACCGGCCGGTTCGACCGCGAATCGGGGGCTTGTCCGGTCCGGTCTGGTGTGATTCGTTTTGTAGTGGTCGAACCGGCCGGTTCGTCCCGAACCGCTGGTCGAATCGGGGAACCGGACCGGTTCGGACCGGTTTTTGTTTTTTTTAATAAGTAAAAACGGGGTGTTAAACCATAAATTAATACGTCGGATATACAAATATAATTAAGTTTATATATAACTATAAAATATATATATAAATCATATATAAATTAGTTATATTTAATTATATATATAAATATAATTAAATCCGGTCCAACCCATCCGATCACCAAACCAACAAGACGTCCGTTTTAATGCCCGATCCGGTTTTGAAAACATTAAATAATAGATTAGTAGTAGAGAAGGTGAAGAAGGGTAACATGAAGAATAAAGAAATCATGGAACCTGACCTCATCGATACTTACACGCCAAGCGTGACGATGTTGACTGCGTATGCAAACCCAACCATGACGTCATCATCTGCATCACCTCAACTACTCCCGAAATCCGACAACCGTCCACCAGAAACCTCTCAGAAATTTCCTTTCAACTTTCTTCCATTCATCAGCTACAACTTTGTTTAATTCTTCATCAATTTTCAATTTTCCTTTCTGCGTTATGTGATTGTGATTGTGATTGTGATTGTGATTTCGATCCATTTGGGCGCTCTTCATTTGGGGTTTGTTTCAGGGTTCTGATGAGGTGATGGATCCAAATTAAAACCTTAATTCATCTGGGTTTTGTTTTGTTTTGTTTTTTGATTGTTTGATTGATTTGTCTGTCCAGCGGGTCGTCATTTTGGATTTGATTTGGGTTTTGATGTTCTTGCCTCCGATTGAATTTTGAATCCTCATCTCGTGTTTGATGTGAAATTGGTGTTGTTCGTTGCAATTGGGTGTACTTGTTCATCTGAAGTGCTTGCTAATGGAGAACTGAACTTCAGTGGTGGTTTCAGTTTACTGTTATCATCTCCCTTTTGCAATTTGGTACAATACAATTTTCACAGCTTCAGGTACAAGTGTACAACTCACTATAACAGGATCGTGCATCTTTCTCATTTGCCGAAATTAAAAATTACTGGATATTGGGGAAATCCCCGAAATTGTGATATTTTATTATTGGGTTTCTGAAATCAGTGTCAAAATTTGAAATTTATGGTTCATCAATGGCAAATTATTCTGAACCATCATCATCCATAAGCTTTACTTCACCTTCTCATGTTTCTAATGGCTATAATGTATCATCATCCTCTTGGATCAGCGAACCGCGATCAAATCTTGAAATTATCAGCTTAAAGAATCTCAGTTGCAGCTTAGGAAAGCTCTTGATTGAGACTGATGCAAATTACAGTGATGCAGTAGTAGTAGTTGAAGGCAATCATGTGTGTGTTCATAGGTGTATTTTAGGTGCTAGAAGTGCGTTTTTCTGCCAATTATTCAAGGAAAAGAAGGATTGTTTTGAAGAAGATGGGAGAGTTAAGTACATTATGAGTGATATTTTGCCATTTGGGAATGTTGGACATGATGCATTTGTTGTGTTCTTGAGTTATTTGTATACTGGAAAACTGAAGTCATCACCACCAGAGGTTTCAACTTGTGTTCATGGTGGATGCCCTCACGACGCGTGCAGGCCGGCTATTGTTTTTGCTGTTGAATTGATGTACGCTGCGGTCATTTTTAAGGTTCCTGAGTTGGTTCCTCTTTTTCAGGTATGTGTGTTCTTTGTGGTATTGTATGAATTTCATCCACATTCCAATCAATGAGTTGGTGATGTTTTTGATGGTCCATCCTTAGTTTGTAAATTTTTACTTATTATATACAACTCTTTGCAGCAGAAGTTATTTAATTAGATTACTTATCACAACTTTTCGGACAAACTACTACGAGAAATCTAGCAACGTGTAAAAGATAACATGGCATCGGTTGATGCCATGTCATTTGTCACATACAGGTGACCAACCCTTCACATTCCAATAGGCTCCAAATTGTGCAAAATGCCCAAATTTTAAGAGACGATTGGATATGTTGCTAACGATGTTGGGTAACTACTTTTGATATCACAGAACATAGCTCGACTGTTAGTTGGCTTGTTTTTAGGCACTGCATTTTGGTGTAGGTTAATGTATTCTGTTTTGGTGTTGTTGTCAACTGTTAAAAGGTTCCAAATTAACTTGTTTTTTTTTTTTTTATAAAAAATGCAGCGTCGCCTTCTCAACTTTATCGAAAAAGCTCTTGTTGAAGATGTGATTCCAATACTTGAGGTGGCGTTTCATTGTGAGTTAACTCAGATCTTGACTCAGTGTGTTCAGCGAATCTCCCGTTCAGACCTGGACAATGTCTCTCTCTCGAAAGAGGTCCCTCCAGAAGTTTCCAAAGATGTAAAGTTGCTTCGTGGCAAGTGTTGGAACGATACAAGTCGCGACTCGGTAGAATCTGAGGAGTACGTATTGAGGGAAAAACGAATAAGGCAAATACATAAAGCACTAGACTCGGATGACGTAGAGCTGGTCAAACTTCTGTTGCAGGAGTCAAACATAACGTTAGATGAAGCCAATGGGTTACACTATGTGGTTTCATATTGTGACCCGAAAGTTGTGAATGAGGTACTCAGTTTGAATATGGGGGATGTAAACCGTAGAAATGCTCGAGGGTATACGGTGCTTCATGTTGCCGCAATGCGTAAGGAACCATCAATCATTGTTTCTCTTTTGAGCAGACAAGTGTCGATTTTGGATGTAACCCGAGACGGGCGAAGCGCTGTTGGGATATGCAAGCTCTTAACGAGGCCAAAGGATTATAATGCAAAGACTGAACGTGGTGAGGAAGCGAACAAGGACCGAATATGCATTGATCTTTTGGAACGAGAGATCATTAGAAATTCAATGGGTGGAGGATATGTACCGATGTTATCGACAGCTATGGCTGATGACTTGCAGATCAAGTTACATCATTTAGAAACCCGAGGTAACCAACCAACCAACCAACCAACCAACCGTCTTTTCTTTTCTATCCGAAATTACTTTTTTACCCTTTATTTATTGATATGTCTCGGCCTTGTAGTGGCGTTTGCACGATTGTTGTTTCCTGCTGAAGCAAGACTGGCGATCGAGAGCGCCAATGCTCACACGATGTCGGCGAGTAAAGGTTCGAATGGGAACTTAAAGGTGGATTTGAACGAGACACCATCAGCACAGCACAAAAGACTCATTTCCCGAATAGAATCGCTCTCGAAAACTGGTACTATACTTTTACTTCCGTTTCACTAACTATGGTTTAAGTAACCGAACTCTGGTTAAAGTAATTAACCCCACATTTATGATTTGTGGATGTAGTCGAGATGGGTCGTCGATTCTTCCCTCATTGCTCGCAAGTACTTGACAAGTTCATGTTGGATGATTTGCCTGACGTGTTGTATCTCGAGAAGGGGACTCCCGAAGAGCAAGTGATCAAACGTGCACGCTTCGTGGAGCTCAAACAAGACGTTCAAAGAGCATTCTCCAAGGACAAAGCTGAGCTTCCGAGCCAGTTGACACCCTGCGTTAAGAGTAGATCCCGAAAATACTCCTAAAATATGCTTTTACGCATACCATACACTTATTTTTGTTAGGTGAATACATACATACATAAAAGGTGTAGTTTCAGCAAGGCACAAAAACGACTTATGCATAATGATTACATTAAGAACTGCTTTTTAAAATTTTATTTTTACATATCTTTCAGATACATGGGTTAATATAGACAACATCCTACGTGAAAACCTTAAATACTGAATATGAAACTGTGACGTAGTAAAGCATAACTAGATTTCAAAACATGGAAACCTTAAGTCATATGACACAAACTCTTTGAATCATTACTATAAAACATAAATCATTGTAAAAGTAAAAGTAAAAGAATAATGAACATTATGAGATTAAGATTCTGTGACTAATAATCATAAAATACCAATCATAATAGCCATAATTAAACTTTAAGCCAAAGAATTTTTTGATTTAACAAAATTAACAAAAGTAACATGACTACTAAACCAAAAGGGTACTATGGACTCAAATCATAATTGTAATTTTCAAAAAAGATTGAATGCATAAAATCCTACAAAGTTCTTTATTTTATAATTGTTTGGACTAAAATAACTCTCATGTTGGAAAGTTGAAGGAAAAAGTTAACAGTGTTTATTTAACAATAGTAAATGGATTCAAATGGTAATTTTACTAAATTTTTTGGATTCAAATGACAAAATTTAAACATTTGAATTCAAATGACAAATTTTACGAAACCTTTATAAAAAAAGGCTAATGATTTGGAAATGTAAGGATGTTTGTGAAGTATGTATTTGTGAGAAGGTACGTTTTTTGAACCTGAGTGGAAATTTAATGTGAAAGTATACTGCGTGTTTGTGGGTATTAGGACTATAGATGCTCTAATACATTCATAATGAAACATAGTTCTGAAATAGAATCTCAAATCAACTTAGGATTAAACACAAAGTTCTGAAATAAAATCTCAAATCAACTTAGGATTGAACACAAGCGCAAACATATAAATCCTAAACTAACAACAAAAGCAAACAAATTTTAAATCACAAATCAAATTCAAATCATAGAACACCAATTTAAATTAATAAATCCTAAAATAGCAAAAGCTTAGCATGAATAAATTTACAAACCCATATGATACTAGACACCACACTCATCTTCATCATATCTCTCCCTTTATCCACCAATAAAGCAATGATTTCAATATTTACATAGTAAAACTTTAAAATTTTGATAGTGAAGAAAATGTTATGAATCATCTTCTTTGCTTTCCACTCTTTAAAAGACATTAGTTGGCTCAAACTTTGCAAATATTATTGTATAGATATTGACCAAACAATGTCACATGTTCCTTTTGTGGTTATTGTTTTGCTTTGCTAGGAGACATTGGCTTATGCTTGGATGAAAATAAGGGTGGAATAGGGGTTTGCATTTGGTTTTAGAAATAAAATATAATTATATGATCTCAAGATTAGAAAGAAAAATATTCTCAGCATGACGTGATGATAGCCAAGGCCTAAAGGTGGCAACATGAAAGATTAGGGCAATTATACTCTTTGTTTGCATATGTATGGTATACCATCTACATAAGAACAACTAAGGGTTGAAGTTGAGCATATGGAAAAATGTCACAGAATAGTAACCAAGTTTCAAAAATGTTTTAATTTAGTCACTCATGCATATTTTTTTCAAATTGGACCTCCAAACGATCAAATCGAGTCATTACCAAATTTTATTATGACAAGAAAGTAATGATGAAAAAGACATGAGAGTTAGAATTTTCAATATATAAAATTATATTAAAAATATAAAAAAAACATGTTAATTATGAAAAAAAAAATTGCCTAAAATTTACGTCAACATTCTATATCAGCATCAAAAGATAGAAAAACATATTTTCTAACTGAATCCAAAAGTATAACATGCTAAAAAATATGTTATGACTTTTAATTTGTATAAAATATAAAAATGAGTGATCTGATTGGAACACTTTTAAAACTTGAGTTACTTAATTGGAACATTTTTGAAAGTTGGTTACTATTTTACAAAGTTACCCCTTTAATCATTCAAGAGTATGATTATTAAGTGTCAGTTAAGAGAGGTTGCCTCATAAAACCATACAAATCTTATTATCTTCTATGTTGGTAAATTTAGTGTTATCAAGCCAATTTAGTTATTTACGATTTACTTAACAACAAAGAGAAACAAGAATTAACATTCAAACATGCTAGGAAGTGGGTGTACATGCTAGTTCAAGACAAATTCTTACTTTATGCACCAACGAATAAGAAGGAAACATCCCTTTAGCAATAGTTTCAAGAATGTACAAACTCGTTCAATAAATATTCCTACTTCAAGCGCCCTAGGCGGGGTCTAATGGACTGAGCCCGTGACATGGTGTTAGCCAATGGCACCCACAATGAAATATACTAAATTGCGATCAATTGTAATTAGTTAAGCTATCAACAAGTGTGATCAACAACAACATGAGCAATTAACACTTATGTGGTATTAGCAAACATGCGCGATAAGTATTTGATGCCAAGTAGTAAGTTACCATTAAAGGATTTTCAATTACCATGTTGAAAAGCTTTGCAAGTTGCTACAAATTTACAAGGTTGACAAGAAATTGCATAAGAACTTATGGTCAGTAGTAATTGTGATAAGCAACAACTTGGTGTGCCAATAGCAACTATGATTAGTAGCAAATATACTAACAATGCGATCAAGAGTAATTTAAGCTATCAACTACTGTGATCAGCAGCAACATAGGCTATCAACACTAATGAATGCATCGGCAAACTTGGCTATAGATATTTAATGCCTAGTAGTAAGTTATCACTCAAGGATTTCTTACTGATAAGAATTAGTGTTGATGCTAACAATAATTGCCATTCCTTTTAACCGCCAACTAACGTACTTTCTCATGAAAAGCTGTGTTGTTTTAGCTTAATCGTTGTAATGGTTCCCTACCACAAGTCTTTGGTTTGTTTCAAATATGTTTTTCACACATAAAGTCATACTTGTTTTTCTTGAAATATCTGAATTATTAATTGGAAGTTCACACCAATGCAATACTTTAATATGAAAGCATATCGACATGATTGAAAAAGCTATGAAAGGGATTGACGAACTACGAAACCTATATTACAGACTGTGTAAAAAGTACATACTTTATCATTGTAGTGATCGTTTTACACAAACCAAACAAGTATTTATTCATTTTGAAATAATGTATGTAGTTGCTTGACAAGAAAACTACAGGTATAAGTATGATCATTTACTATATAAAAGTGGAGGAAATTTGTTTTTGTACACTCATATGTGCTTGCTGCAACGGCGATGGCAGCTATGGTGGTGGTTGGACAAACACTACCAAAGCTAAAGGTCTGAATACCTTCTTGATGGACTTCCTGCTACGATGGAAGCAAGTCTTTTGGCGGTCCATGTCACTTTCGACATGTTTCTAAGATGAACCACCATCACCTTTCTCTCGTCATCGGATATATTGAACAGAAAATCTGCCAAAAGTGAGAAAAACATTAAAGCCCACAGGCCAAAATTCAGAAACAGGCTTACCCGAGTGCACCAACGAGTGAAACCATATAGCATCACGGTGTACCTGAATTCTTAGAAAGAGAGAGTAATGTAAATGCAGCAAGAACCTTTCTTCAATCACAATGTCACGGTTCAGAAGTTGTATTAGATGTTGTATCAGAGTTGAAAATTGAGTACTCTGAAGAACATCTCTGTCCCCAACCGTATGCACATATTTGCTAATCCATGCAACCGTCACGAGGCTTGCTCGTTGAAAACATGGGACTCCGTTAGCTATCGATTCACCAAGAGCCCCTATCAGTTTTTTGCCCCCACTCATCCATAATGACATTGCAGCTTTCCTTTGCCAGTGCTCTATGTCATCCTCTGTATTCTGAATCACATGTATGAAAGTTTGATGGGATCTAATTATTTAACATATCAACAAAGAAATTTAAAAGTAACAAGAAAAAAAACAAAAATAATAGTAAAATTTATGATTCTTGGTTTGTGATTACTTGGTTTTTGGATCCTTGAACGACATAATATCTGCCGTGGAAGCCGCCCTCCAAGCTCTCATCATAACCAGCTTCTTTTAAGATCCATTTTTCTGCTTCTGGTGTACCTGTGTAAGAATACCTACTTCCTAATATCAGTAAGGATTTGGCTGCTTGTTCTTGAACATTTTCATTGAATATTGCATGATCCAAGGCTTCGATTATGGCCTCTATTGCCTCCTCACGATATACACTACTCTCTAGAGGATCTCCCTGCAATGAACTGCCGTTGAATGACAATTTGTCTAAAAAAAGTATACAAATACTTACAGATGTATCAAGAAACATTACCATAAGATCAAGCTGCAGCATTATAGCAGCAACCAAAGGGAGTTTTTCTCTTGTAGCTCTCTGTAAACAAACTAACAAGATTTGCATAGTGTTCAAGCTATCCCATCCCTTCAATAATTTTTTGAAAAGTTTTGTTCTTTGCTCAAATCTGATCAAGCCCAGGAAAATAATTAAATTCAGAAGTTTTTATGATAGATTTATTGAATATGATTATAAGAGGTGGCAATTTCAACCCAATGATTTGTAAATGGGTCAATTCAGGCTATGTTATATTAAAACTGGTGAAATTTGATATCCTAAAAAGAAAAACAAGTCCAAGCATGTCAACTTTAAGTTGGCTAAATTGTATCTTAATAACCCAACTAAATCATTTTATTCTGAAAGTTAGTTATAAATGAAATATTATTACTTTTGTAAACACCAATTATATACAATTAATAAACTAGACAAAAAGTGTCTTTGGTCACCCCAACTGTTTTTACTTTCTACACAAACCCAAGAATAACATATTTTGACATCTTACCCAACCTGCGTGACCCATCCATTTTGCCAACTCTAGTGAATGTCATTAGGAGTTTTACCTATGGAGGCATGTTAACTCAATAAGCAAAGAGATTGTAATCTCACTGCAATCTAGCTCTTTGGCATGGACCAAGAGCTCAAGAACAAACTCGGGTTTCAAATTATCGGCTAAGTAGTGGCGACACCTTCCATCTGACAGGATACACCGGTAAATGACAGAAACTCCCTTGATCCTTTCTACAATGTCCCCACTCAACATTCTTCTCAACAACAAACTCAATCCTCCAAGTGAAATCACTTGTCTCCCATTCTCCATCCAGTCTTGGTCAGACCCATTGAGAAGTTGGTCAAGGAAGTAATATGCTGCAATTTGAGGACTGTGACGAACACTGAATAATGTTTGTGTTTGATCTCCAAACTCAAGAACACGTAACACTAAAGGAATCCATTCTGTGGATATCATCTGTTGGGCTTCTGGCTTTACTAAATGGAGTAAGCATGCTGCTTTTAAGAACAGGCTGTTATTTCTCATGAGATTCATAAAACCCTCAAGCTGTGGATCAAAGTTTAATATGATCTTGCCATTTGACTCATTTCTTGTAACGAATTCAGTTAATAATGAGATTACTAGCTCTAATATTTCTTCGTTGTTAGAAGAAAACAACACTTCTAGCATACCTTCTATCACTAATGGTTTGGATAATGTTTTCTCTATCAATGGATCATCTAGCCATGCCTTGGTCATGACCCGAACCGCCATCTCACATTCAGGTAAACTTTGAGAACTGCTGATAGTGGAAATGACTTGGGTTAGGTCTGATGAAGGTGTAACCACATTTGAATTCCTCACTTGTTTTTTGTGATTTAAAGCTTTGGCAAGAAAGATCAATGAGTCTACTCTGTCATTGTTCAAGAAAACCAATCAGTGGGATTTACTTTTTGATGGTTGAAGTAAAAAATTTCAAAGTTTGGTTATCATACTTCAAGATTGGTTTGTTGGTTGATGTTATAATTGTCTAAACAATGTTCATCTTCTTGTTCCACCTTTTGTTCCATAACTCCATAGATGAACTCCATTGATGACTCTTTCTCAACATCACTACCAAAAAATCGCTCGATGTCTTCATGATTGGTGGAACATGTTAGCAAAGACATAAAAACAGATTCAGGCAGTGTTCGGATGTGCTTTTTGAAATTCATCAACTGATAATCAGTTTCCAGGCAACGTAGATTTGCTTATGATTATTTAATTATCAAATATTAGTTTAAAATAATCTAGTCTAAAATAAACATTTTTATCAATTACTTGATTAAGTAATCTAAATCTCACATTGCACCAAAATGGAACATGTTAAGTACATTTATTATAAGTTTACAATCAAAGATGGAGCCTGGTTAGAGGTTACACTGGTAAAAGAGGTCCGGAATTTTATTATAAACGTATAACACATGCCCTTAAACATTGCTTTTGATGCAATTGAAAAGCATTTAAACAATTTCCTTCCACTATAATTCTTCATATAGTGGTTAATGAACATTCAAACACCCAATCAGGATTCAAAGTGTCCTAGGACTTACATAAAGTTGTTGAAGGATGAACTCCTTCGCCGTCGTGTAGAAGAAGAAGATAGCAAATTTATTGAAGGCAAAGGCACAGAAGGAAGAGCTGCAGGAGGTTGACCACCAGTTTTAAGCCACTCCTTGTAGTAAAGAGCAAACTGAACTGTACCCATATCCATGTGATCTTCATAAACCTTGCTTAAAAGTGTCAACTGTTCTTCTTGATCCTTGGATAGATCATCTGAAAGGTTTTCAATCCGTTTGTTGTGCCATATTTTGAGATGTAGGAGATGTGGAAGAAAGAAATGCTCCCAAAGATCCGGCAGCAAGTGAGTTCGTGCTAACTGCGGCGAATCAACAAACACTTGGAGGACATGTCTTGCACAGATTCTATCATTCTTCTCAATCTTGTAAACAATCGACAAATAAAGCTGTGCACAAGCTGAAAGATGCGAATTGGGATTCCCACACGTATTCCCATTTCTTGATTCTTTAGAATTCAAAGAAGCAACAATCGTCAAAAACCCAATTGAATTCCTCAACAATTTCACCTTCATTTCCTTAACCGTTCCAGGGTTAGCGATCAATTTCTCAATGCTCTCGATCCCCAACTCCATATTAGCGAAAACCCCATTATCCGACGGCCCATTGCTTCTTCTGACCAAACAAGAACAACACTTGTCCCTCAAAGAATCTCGAAAGGCCTTATCCTTCAAGTACCTACCAGCATACCCACTCAAAATCGAGATGACAGCTTTCGTGGCGACTTCATCAATGGCGGGTTCATCTGATCTCCCCGAGAGTGAAGAACGACGGGCCTTTGATGGAACAACAGACGATGTCTTCTTGTGCCTTGGGGCGTCGAAGCTTTTACGGTTGTGGCAGATGTAAATGGGCAGAGCAATGGAGTCATGATCGGGGGCTGTAACTGTTCTATTGAACTTATGTTTTGATTGATTTGAATTGGAAGTGGGACTACGACGTACGAATCCTTCTTTCGATAGAAGCTCGCTTAAGGAGTCCATGTACGCACCATATAGTAATGATCAAGTTGATGAATGAAGAAGAAGAACAGGAGTAGTGGCGGGGGTTGCAAAGAGTGGTGGTGATTACTCCAATAATCAATCAATCAATCAATCAATCAATCAATCAATCAATCAATCAATCAATCCTTGTAGAGTAGAGTAGACTTGAGTAGAGTTGAGTAGTTTTAGCTGTTAGTGGGTTCTTGCAAGATTCTTCGGCGGGAACCCAACCGGGTCATATCATATCCGCTTCACTAAATCCCGCCAACCATAAACTTCCTCGTTTTTCTTTTTAACCGTAATATATATATATATATATATATATATAT
>BJCM01233829.1:0-15534 GCA_018326385.1 Flaveria bidentis
TAACTGATTGTGTGAACCAGTGATAAGATGGGAACCCACAGTTAGTTGAACAACTTAGTTTGTTCTTGAGATCACCAACAAGGTCTAATCATCTATTGTGTTGAATCTACCGACATATCATCTGTGGTCTAGCAACCTCTAGGTCTACTTTCTTTGTGTTACCTTAGTAGTAACCAGTTTTACTATCATTTTTCCTTTTATATTTCTTAGACTACACAGACTTATACTTTGGATATACCGGAATGGAAGTGGGAGCACATCACCATGGATTTCATTACAAAGTTGCCGCGTACCCCGAAGGGGTATGATGCTATATGGGTGATTGTTGACCGTCTGACGAAGAGTGCTCACTTCCTACCGATCCGCAAGACATATTCCTTTGAGAGGTTGGCTGATTTATTTATCAAAGAAATTGTAACTCGTCATGGTGAGCTGGTGTCTATTGTGTCTGATCTAGATCTCCGGTTCACATCCAAATTTTGGAAGAAATTCCACAATGCTATGGCGACGAGGTTACACATTAGCACGACTTATCATCCCCAGACTGATGGTCAGTTAGAGAGGACCATTCAGACATTGGAGGACATGCTTCGGGCATGTGTTATCAATTTTGGAGGGAGTTAGGATGACCACTTACCGTTAGCTAAATTCTCATACAACAATAGCTATCACTCCAACATTGGTATGCCACTGTATATTATGTTATATGGTAGGAGATGCAGAACACCCATATGTTGGGGTGATATTGGTCATAAAGAGTTAGGGAGCCTCGAGGTGATCGAAGCTACAACTGAGAAGCTTGAAAAGATCAAGGCCTTCATGAAGGCAGCCAAAGATAGAAAAAAGTTGTATGCCGATTAACGACACATACCAGTTAAGTTCAAGGTGGGTGACCGGGTTATGTTGAAGGTCTCACCTTAGAAGGGTATCATCTGGTTTCGAAAGCGGGGCAAGTTGAGCTGGAGGTACTTTGGGCCTTTTTGAATCCTTGCTCGAGTAGGAGAGGTGGCCTATAGACTGGAATTACTAGATGAGTTAAATGGAATTCACCAGACATTCCATGTATCTCATCTGATGAAGTGTTTAGCGGATGAAGATATGATTGTTCCACTGGAGGATATCGAAGAAGATGAACGGCTCAATTATGTGGAGCAACCAGTGCCAATCATCGATTGAAAAGAGAAGAGACTGAGGAATAAAGTGGTTCCTCTTGTGCGTGTATAGTGGAAGCACAGGAAAGGATCCGAGTCTATGTGGGAGATTGAAGAAGAAATGAAGCATCATTACCCACGTCTGTTCGAAGAATAATAGGTTTCGGGGATGAAACCTAATTAAGGGGGGTGGACTTGTAACACCCGGATATTTTCTTTGAAACCGACGAAAGAAGAAAAAGAAATAAAGTCCAAAGTCGGGGGACCAAACATGCCAAAAAGGGAGAAAGATAGGATGAGTAGAGGAATTAGAGGGGACGGCAGCCCACACCCTCCCCACACTTGCAAAAACTCAGCCAAAGAGAGGAGAGAAGGAGAAAAGGGTGAAAAAGGGAGAAAAGCGTGGTTCGTGTAGATTCGAGCGTGAAAGTTGAAGTGTAGCGGGTTGAATCGAAGCTCTACTTGTCGGTATTGTTTGCATGAAAGATGAACCGCATTTTGCTTCAGTTAGGGCTATGCGACCGAATGGAATGCGACTGGAGGCCATATGGCCGAAAGGAAGGTGACTGAGGTTCATACGCATGCCAGTCGTGCGACTGAGGGTCATACGAATGCCAGTCATGTGACTGAGGGTCATTCGCATGGGGAGTCATGCGACTGAGGTCCATATGCCTAGATTCCATCCACATTGGTCCATTCGCATAGGTGTTCATTCGTATTAGGTCCATTCGCATGGGTGTTAATTCGCATTGGTCCATTTGCATAGGTGTTCATCTGTATTAGGTTCATTCGCATGGGTGTTCATTCGCACATTATCCATTTGCATGATGTTCAGTTTCCTGGAGGCCATGCGACTGAAGGGTTCCCATACGCCCAAGTAGGGCTTGTGTACCCAAGGAAGACGTATTTTATTGACTGACTTTCGGGGGAAAGTGCAGATGTAAGTTTTGAGGTGGAAGGTTCCCGTAAGTTCATGTAAGATGACTTTTGAGGCCTTAGACGTTATGTCGGGCATGATGGTGATGGTGTATGATGTATGTATGATAGTTCCTTTATGGCGATGTTCGTATCTTCATGTTGATGTTCTTTATTATGCATGTTTATCTTTCCGGTGGCTTTACGTGTTATACTTGTGTAAGAAATGATAAAGTACTATGTACCGTAAAGTGAAAGATAATGAAAGAGGAACATAATGATAGAATACATGCATTAATGAAAAAGAAAGTATAGAAAGGCTTGCAAGCAAAATGTAGGGAGGTGCACGGCTCCAAATTGCCGTAAGCTCAACTGTGTGTGGTTTAGCTAACCCTTGAGAATACACACTAGGGTCTAGTCTTTGTGACTGACCAGTGATATAGAACATGGATTATAGTGGTTACTCACCTCGGTGCTGGTGCCAGGCTATGTGCATTATGGAAGTCATTTGTGATCTTCGGCCCAACACCCGATTTGTGCATAAGTTTGAGGTGTAGTATACAGTTGGGATCTTTGTTGCTTGCCCCGGTGCTGGTGTCAGGCTATGTGCGTTATGGAAGTCATTTATGATCTTTGGCCCAGTATCCGCTGTGTGCATACGTTTGGGGTATAGTCGATGACACTGATCCGGAAAGAGTTAAAGAAATAAATAAAGAAAGTGTTGAACAGTAAAGAAGATAATAATGATATTATCTATTTGTACGTTTGATGTATTATCGCATGAAAGTAAAGTATGGTTTTAACAAAAGAAAAGTATGTTTTAACTATAAAACTAGAACTCACTCAGCAATGCTGACTTTTATGTGTTTCCAGTTGGCACGTAATGGTTGCTGAGGATGACACGAGGCGGCTACTCTGCTCTTTTGGATGGCATCCATATTTATAATGCTTTTGTGATGTAATGCAACATGTATTTTGTAACTTGATAACGATGTATTGTTTTACAAAAGATTTTATAATGAAACGAGATGTCTATTTTGATAATTCCGCTGCGAGGTTTTATGAAAGTTAAAAGTATTTGTATGTTTTTTGCGCGACGATCGATCAGTTGTAAGCGTCCTGGGAACAAGGCCTTACAAAAACATGATGGAGGAATCAACTAATATATCTTTAATGAATCCTTATTTACAAAATCTCTGAAAGGATTATCTTAGTTATTTTATATAGATGCTCTAACAAACTTATTTAACTCTAGTTATTTGAATATTATAGGTTCTACAAATACATGTTATCCTTATGTACCTCCAAGTACGAATGAAGTATCTCTATCAGATAATCCTCCAAGAGTACAATTACACACTTCAAGTGTTGCTGATCCTGGTCCTTCATCTCATACTAGTTATAATAATACTAATGGAAATGGAATTTCATCTTCCAAAGAAGTAAACAAAGTATCAGCTGAAATTCACTCTGCATCCGTAAAAGTTTCTATTGCATCCAGAGATGTGAACTCTGCATCAGCAGATGTTCCATCTACATCAATATATATACTCTCTTCTGGAGATACTCCATTACTTTCTAAGGATTTCAATACATTAGTAGATAAACATACAACATCCGTAGATGTTCCTATTCTTCCTATGGAAGTTATCCATACATCTGTTGATACACAAAATAAAGATGGATTTTACTCAGCTTCAAAAGATCAACATGAAGATGATCAAGATTACTTTGTTCACTCTTCATCTCAACTAAATCCATCTCCTTAAAATATCACCAACTTGGATTCATCAATTCCACTTGCACCCATTCCAATATCAAGGATTCATAAGAATCATCTAATAGAGAACATCATTGGTGATCCTCATGAAAGAACCACAAGAAGTCAAGGGGGAGTTATAAACATATGTCTTTTCTCTTGTTTTCATTCACAAGTGGTTCCTCCCAACAACACTACAACATTAAAGGAAAAAAGTTGGATTGAAGCCATGCAGGAAGTGCTTCAATCATTTAGAAAACAAAAGGTTTGGAATCTTGTTGATCTACCTGAAGCCCAATATCCGATTGGTACAAGGTCGTTGTTCAAGAACAAACTAAATGATAGATGTATTATAGTAAGAAACAAAGCAAGGCTGATTGCATAAGGTTACACTCAATAAAATTGGATAGACTATTATGAAGTCTTTGCCCCAGTTTAGGGATTGAAGCCATTAGAGTCTTCCTACCCAATCCTTCAAATAAGATGTTTACCATTTACCAAATGGATGTAAAATGTTCCTTCCTATATGGTAAAATTGATGAAGAAGTCTATGTTGCTCAACCTTAAGTCTTTGAAGATCATGATTACCCATATAGGGTATATAAGCTTAACAAAGCTTTGTATAGTCTTTATTAGGGACCAAGAAAGTGGTATGAAACATTATCATCCTTCTTGCTAAAACATGGATACAAAAAAGGAACAATTGATCAGATTCTCTTCCTCAAGCCTGATCATTAAGATCTCTTGGTTGTCCAAATATATGTGGATGACATTATTTTTGGATCAACAAAATAGAGATTATGTGAAAACTTTGAAAGTTTGATGAAATCTAAATTTCATATGAGTTCCATGAGAGAATTAACACTCTTTCTTGATTTGCAAGTTCATGAGAAACCATATGGTATATTCATTAATCTAGAGAAGTATATTCATCAAATTTTGAAGAAGTATAACCCTGCTAACACTTCTATATGCAAAACACCAGCTTCAACAATAAACAAGATTGTACCTGATCCAACAGGGAAATCAGTTGATCAAAGATTATAAAGATCGATGACAGGATCTTTAATGTACCTAACTGCAAGTAGGCCTAACATATTGTTTCTTGTGTGTGTGTGTTTGTGTTAGGTACCAATCAGATCCAAAAAAGTAACATTTGAATGCAATTAAGAGGATTTTCAAATATTTTAAAAGGAAGCGAGCTCTTGGGCTTTGGTATCCTAAAAAAAGGAGATTTCAACCTCTACTCATATTCTGATAATGATTTTAGAGGATGTGACAATAACAAAAAATCCACAACTGGTGGATGTCAGTTTTTACGATCAAGACTTGTTTCTTGGTAGTGCAAAAAACAAACAAATGATTCAGTATCCATAGCTAAGGCTGAGTACATAGCTACTTTAGTTGGTTGCTTTCAAGAATTATGGTTGCAAAACCAATTAGTTGATTATGGTTACAAGTTTCTTGAGACACCAATTCACATAGATAACTCAGGTGCTATGTTTATCACTGCTAATCCAGTGCAACATATTAAATGAGATACCATTTTCTAAGTGATTGCTCAAAAAAGGTTTAATCAAGTTAATCAAAGTGGATACAACAAATCAGCTTGCTGATTTATTTAATAAAGCCTTTGATTCAGTAAGATTTAATTTTCTTATTAGGTCTTTAGGCATGATCAACTTAGATTGATCATCAGCAAAAAGAAAAGCATGTTCTGTCCATGTACATACTCATATTAAAAATCCAAAAATATTTATAAAAATAGAAAAATGCAAAAAAATTTCCTTAGTTAATTGTTATCTGCATTCATATGCTAGAGAATGATAGTACACTATGACTTTGCTTTCTTTCTTAATTTAAGTTATAATAAAGACTGATCAGATGTGTTGATATGTGAGTAGGTTCAGCCTAGGTAGAACATATACAAGTTCATGCTAACATAATACATAGATGACTAAATGTGGTCAATTCCATTTTAAGAAACAGTCAAGTACATCTTATCCTAAATGATCACATTACTCACCCAAACACACTATGTTTTGACATATACTAATTTCTATCTTTCAACTCATATTTCCTTTATTTTGTGTAAACAAAGACCTGGGATTATGGATACTTTTGGTTTACCCCAATAAACTTTTGGTTCTCTCAGTATGATCCTCATCATCCATCTATTTGGTATGAACAAAGACCTAGGTTAAAGGCACCTATGTTTTATGTAAGTAAAGATCTAGTGACCTAATTATGTTCTTATATAAGCTATAAAAAATCCAATATGGTCAACTTTATATTAATTACAATGCTTATTCATCAATTAGTTTTTATAAGATTTCAAAGAAATCTTAAGCTAGACTTTATGCTATAAGGAACATAGTTTCCAAGTGTGAAAAAGTGATAATTTGGCTCATATATGGAGGACGAACTCAATGTGACTTGAATTTGGAGTCCATTTTTGTCAATCTTTAATCAAAATCACAGCATGATAATTTGCATGACATGTTGAAATTATACCCTTGTCTGAATTTAAGTTGATCAATATACTTGAAATCCACACTATATATGTGTCTACTAATTTTAATCAATATTCATCAGGCTAGTTGTTTTGTGTTAAAGTATGATGCTATAATATGAGTAATTGATTGCATATATATTTAACTTCTATTTATTTTTATTTCATCAAATAAAAAGGATAGATCAATTAGTTTTCATGCTATTCTCTTAATAATTTTTTGATAAATGCATAAGTGCATCATTAATCACAAATTTAGGGAGGGTAGTAACTAGCATGAAAATTGAGTTACTCATAATGAAGAAAAATTTGAACGTGATCACTAACTTGGCTGCAGGATATCTAAAGGTTTAATCAAATCAATTTCTTGTACATTTACTATTAACAAGTCAACAAGGTCCAAAAGCAACAAATGATTCTAATAATTTGATAGAATCATACAAACACATAAGTTTCAAACTTTGCATTTCAGTAGAAGCTATAGTGCAAAATTTGCACTTCAGCAAAAGGTACAGTACTGTTTACATTTTAGTAGATGCTACAGTGCAAAACTAAAAAGAAAATATGACCATTCATAGATTGGTAACCTACGGATGTGTTGATAATTTATAAAAAGGATAATAGATCTCTATAGATTGATAACGAATGGAAAATTAAATATACTCCAAACATATTTAGTTCTTTCAAGTTTAAATCATCCGTAGATGTCTACAGAGGAATTGACTTACTACGAAGGAACTAGTATCTGTGGAAATATTAACCTAATACGGAAGGGTAATAAGGATTATGGGTCATACATCATTTAAAAATAAAATTAATAATTCCGAGGAACTATAAATGATGTTTTTGACTTGTCATTTTCATTTACTTTTTTAGAACACTTTTCAACCTAGAAAAACATTAAGATAAACCCGTGTCCGCCAACATTCAAATTTACCAACTTTAAACAATTAAACATTCACAAATCTCTCTTATACACTCCCAATCAACTCAAAACATTGGTGCTACTAAACTAGTTTCTGAAGCAAGTGAACACACCCAGACTATAACAATTTCCTAATCTCAATCATCACTCAACGCCAACACCACTAAACATTTTTCACCTACTCTCAATCTTTAATCCCCTAAACAAATACCTCTTCAAATACCAATATCCTCAATAGTTGAATCAAACTCATGCATAAAAAGTTATGCCCTAACTAAAGTGGTAAACCTTGTGGAAGATAACGAGGTTGTGCCAGAAGAGAAAACTGAGGAATTGTGTTTGGATGTTGAGAAGACACAAGAACAAGAGGTTGAACAAAAGGCTATGGGTGAAGCCAATTATTTTGATGTGATAGCTTATCACGAAGATGACTAGAATGATGATATCATTGATGTGAGTAAAAGCTATATTGTTGTTGAGTATAACAAACTGAATTTCAAGTCAAACAAAAGATCAGAGAGAATAAGGGAGTTTAAAGGAATGATAAAGGAGGAGGACCAATTGACAAAACAAGAAGCATCGATTAAAAGATTAAGAAAAGATGCTCAAGTTAACAATGAAGTGATTGATGCACTACAAGAGTTTGTTAAAGAACTAAAAGAGTCAACTGATCATGAGAAATCTAAAAAGGAGCCACTTATGATTGAAGTCAACAAAGCTAACAACACTATCTCTGATCAAGCTTCTCTATTGAAAAGGAAAAAGGAAGAAATAGATGAACTGAAAATGAAGATATGTGCTCTTGAATCAAATGCACCACCATCGAAAACAAGAAAAGAATCTGTAGATACTTCAATGCCAACAATTCAATACCGAAGGAATAGACAATATTTAGGGAATATTAAAAAAGAAGTGGTAGAAATTTAAGACTCCCCAAAGAAAACAAAGATTATATCACCAAACCATGCTATTTTGAATAGATGTATCCACTTTGAAGCCTATGTCTCATGCCAAAACTGAAAGTGATGATGAATGGGATGAACTGACCAAGATGGAATCTGTTAGGACCGTGTACGTAGGGAGTACTAACTGATTCTACGCGTATACCAACTCAAATAGTGCGGAACTCAATTTGAAAGGCGATCCAATTAGGGAGAACACAGTTCATATCAATCTAACGATTAATGAAACGTTAAGAATGATTAGAGAATGATAAACTGTAATCTATGAACTTGGAACAGGTTTTCTTGAGTCTCTGGACGGCTAGTGTACGATTATGTGCGTAAGTATTTAAATTCTTACGTTTTTCCACGAATTAGGTGGTATTTATAGGTTAGGATCTTCCAATCATACAACTGAACCATTAGCATGGTTCAGTCGTGCAACTGAATCATGCGGTTGATCCATCTGCACGACTGAAGGTTCAATCGTGCGACTGAGTCAATTGTATGTCACAATCGTGCGACTGGTCCAATCTCCTGGTTCATTCGTGCGACTGGTCCATTAGCATGAAGTATTAATGCGTATGGTCCATTAGCATGGTCTATTCACATGAGAACTTCACACGATTAAGTTTAAACACATTTCTCAACCATTATTGACTAAGAACTAGGCAAATAACCACAAACCTATATAGTTAGTTCAATATGCGTTATTACACAATACACAATGAAATATTAAACATATTAAACATCAACCACACTTTGTATTTCATTCATACCCATTCGATTACATATATGTAAGACATGATAGACATATTACATTAAGCTCCTAAACTAGGTATACATGTATCAACAAACTCCCCCTTGGACCTAGTTTACATCAGTGTCTAACATTCTTCATCAGCTCATCAAACTTCTTGTACTTTTCCTCTCTTGTAAATCCGGCATTTATCTCAAACGCGAAACAGAGTCGTATGACATTTTGAAACTGGAGGGCTTGTACAATGTCTTGCGAATCATAGAACAATGGCCACTTGTATAATGTGTATTCATCATCAGCAAACAAGTTAGTCAGCCACAAAGGGTCAAATACCCGAATAGTATCCATTTGGCTCTCCTTTTGCAAGACTATGACCGCTTCACCTATTCTCCAGTCGTATTACCACCACTTGAAGTGTGAAGTGAAGTCCTGTGGCATTTCCCTTAGAGGGATTTTGGACATTGTTCGCGGAGGACTCCACTTCAGCACTACCTTAGGCTTTTCAGTAATGGAATCAACTTCAGACCTTCTTATGTACCTTGTCGGTTGTTGAGGTCTGAAGTTAACCCACCTCGTGTGGTATTCTTTCCTCAATGCAGCCTCAAACCAGCCTGACTTCTTTCTCGGGTCAGCATACAACAACTTTAGCCATTTGGTTGAGCTAAAAACCAGGGAGAGTCTTTAGATTATATGGAAATCTAAAGTACTCTATGCCCTTTTCTCTTTTCACTGCATATACATTCAGATCCTCAAAATAAGCCCATGCTATGATCTTGCCTGACACCTTTAGGTGTTTCTTGACTTTGTACAGCTTGGTGTAGATGTTAGGATTTTGTGTTGTGCGTATGGCTCGAATCTCAGCAAAACAGGCCGCCCATTCAGCCTTTTTGATGTCAACATCGGCGTCCGAGGCTTGGGCTTGACCCTCATTTTTCTCCGTCTCTTTCTCCATCTAATCCATCTTGTCAAATGTATCACTGTTGAGAGTATCACCCAAGTTAGGGACTACATTTCCCTCTCAGTCAGTGTACGCTGGATAATGGTTAGCAGTAACATCTTCTATCTCAATTTCATCTATGTCATTGAGCTCATCGTCACTTGTAACTTCAAAAGTAGGAGCATCCTTGCCAATCTCATCCGGGTTGAGCCGGTACATCTCAGCAAGTTGTTCATCAGTAAGGTCATGAATGATTTCTCCTTCTTCAGGAGTATAGCTTACAGACCTTCTGACTATCCCTTGCAAATTAAGAATCATTGTAAGTTGAGACTTGATTTGCTGAAGGGGAAAAAGATCATACTCATCTTGCTGAGATGATAGATCTGCTTGATTTAAACATGTGAATACATCAACAGTTATTAATTAATCAAGAAAATCAAACATTTGATAAAGATACATAAACATTAAGTACATAAGTTTAATACAAGTTTCAAGTACAAAGTTTTTCAAAAACATAAACTTCTAAGCATTAATTTTGTCTTGTATGGATGGCTTCTCAGCAGATGGGGCAGAAGATGATGCTCCTTGGTCTTGATTTCTCTTTGTCCTTCTCTCTTGAACCTGAATTGAGGCAGATGCAGTTGCATCTCCTTCTTCATCATTATCATCATCCTGCCTTCCTCTTGGCTCTCCATCTTTACTCATCTCATCATCATCACTATCATCATCATCTTCATCATCATCATCATCATCACCTTCTCTGATCTTCAGAGGCTCATCTTTTGAACCCTTTAGCTTGAGCATGATAGACTTGTTAGATGCCTCAAACTCCCTAATCCTCTTCATTGATTTTTCATTGTACTCCTGGAGTTGGGAAATCTATTGTGCTTGCTGTGCAATCTGAAGTGATTGGTGAGCAATCTGTTGTGCTTCTGAAGTATTTAGCTCCACAAGCTGACTTAGTTGGGCAGCTTTCTCTTCATCAGCAGCTAACAGCTACAACATCATATGGTTAAGTGCTGCCAGCTGTTCCTCTACCCCAATAGAGGGTAGAGTAGATCTTGTGGTGAATGTGGTATGGAATGAGGGAACGGTTTGGTGGCTAGAAGTGGTAGTGGTGGCTGTGGTGAATATGGGTGGTGGTATATGAGTGGGTGGTGAGGGGTAAGCTGTAGTGGTGGCTGTGGTGAATGTGGATGGTGGTATATGAGTGGGTGGTGAATGGTAGGATAGAGTGGTGGTGGATGGCAGTGTGGTAGTGATAGGTGGTGTGGTAGTGGTGGTGGTAGCAGTGGTGGATGAGGTGGTGATTGTGGCAGTAGTAGAGGTCAATGTAAACCTTTGCCTCTTCCCCTTCTTGCCATAGGGGTGAGCCATTCTCTTCCTCCTCGAGCCCTTAGACACAGTGGTTCCCCCTTGGCTATTGGGTGGGTCCAGGATATATGATGGATCTGTATCAATAACAACAGCATCCCTGGACTCCACGTGGCGTCCACCAACCGCCCTAAGGCCTCTCTCCGTAGCTATGACCCGGCTCCCCACTGTTCACAACAAAGGCTCTTCATCAGACTCCTCCTCCTCCTCCTATATCTGGAAGTTAGGGTGAATGGGAGTTGGTTTGGGTCCACCCTAACAATCCCCTCCCTGATTAGCATCATGATCATCACCGTCGGAGTCATCGGAGGGTAGAGTAATCATCTCAACATCCGAGTCACTATCATCGTGGTGCCATTTCCTCCTTGATGGCACCACGTAGTCATCCCAGGCCAGATGCGCAAACAATCTCCTTACAGGGGGCTTCACCTGCTTGCCCCTGTAAACCTTCATCCTCCCAAGGGTGGTGTCATCCATGACCTCAAGAGAGACTGCATCATGACTCTCCTTAGGCAGCGAAGGAAGATACTCGTCAATGATCATCTGTAGGAATCTTGGATACATGCAAAATCCTTCCTTGCCTTGGGCCTCTAAGTTCTTGATCATGTAGGAAAAAATCATGTTGCAGGAGCTGAAGAGGTGATTCAACACCAGTGCCACGTAAGCATTCTGGATTTGATCAGATAGATCATCAAATCCACCCCTCCGTAAAGCAATGCACTTTAGAATGAAATGTTCTAGGTACTTGAACTAGGGACACAAGTTGCTTTTGTTGAGCACACTTGCATTGATGTCCCCAATGTACTTCATCCGTAGAAAACATCCCCTTACGGTAAGAGGATGTAACCTGGTTGGGTAGGAAGCATCATCACCCAGGTCCAGTACACATCTAACTACTACAGTGACCTCAATCTCCTGGCCAAAAATGGTGTTGTGTATACAGTAAGGCTCAGTAGATCTGTCAACTGATGCACCTTCCCAGAAGGCCTGCTGTGTAGACTGGTAGGTTGTGCAAGGTGTAGACATAGCTCTGTAGATCCTTGATCTCCTCAGAATTGCAATGATACCAGCTAACTCAGTAGCATTCTGAGTGGTGGCATCCAAGTGAGCACAAATATTGTGCTTGGTGTTGATGATCCACCTATCTACCATGTTTCTATACATAAGTCACATAAACATGAGATTTGTTCATTACAGAAACTATTGAAACTTAAACTATTTTGAAATCAGTCTAGTTCAATCGTGCGATTGAACCATACGACTGAGTTCAGTCGTTTGATTGAGTATACGACTAACTTCAATTGGGTGACTATGCATGCGGCTGAGTTCAATCGGGCGACTGAGCATGCGGCTGAGTTCAATCGGGCGACTGAGCATGCACCTGAGTTCAATCGTGCGATTGTGCTCGTACGCCTAGTTCATTCGGCCGATTGAGTAATTCGCCCAGTTCAATGGTATGATTGAAGTTCATTCGGAGTGACCAGTCGTATACGTCTCTGTTCGACACTTTAATCCTGAATCTAGGTCAATACTAGAAGTTAAACGTTGTGTTTAGGTTCTTTAGACTCGCAGGACTATTAATTGTTGCAGTATGTCTTTCATTTTAACCAATTTTAACTTTTATTTGGTCTGCTTGATAGTTATCACATATTTCTTGATTTTAAACAATTTGGGTCTGTTAGGGTATGATTTCACCGTGCATTTTGTGTGATTTGGGTCGATAATTACCTGCAGATGATGTAACAACACGTCAGTAACACAATGGTGAAGAGAAATATATTTAATCTGATTTTGGCAGGGTGTCGCTACTTTCGGGCGATTGAGGGGTGATGAACATATGCGACCGACTTTAGCCCTATTAATACTGAATCTGTCTTCAATCGGGCGACTCGATCCATTCGCACTCTTCATTCGTGCGATTGGAGCTAAGTCGTGCGATTGGCTCAGTCGGTCACATTCAGTCGTGCGACTAGGTTTCAGTCGTGCGACTGACTCATTCGGTCACCTCTATTCATGCGATTGGTTCATTTTTTTGATCCAATCGTGTGAATGGTTCATACTGATGCCCCATTCGTATGACTGGTTCATAAGTATGGTCCAATCGTACAAATGATCCATACTCATGGTCCAGTCGTACGAATGGCTCATACTTATGAGTTTGACCTTATGACCATTCATACACTTAGCCCTTTTACTTATTCATAAGACATTTTGACTAGTGATGATCTCAGACATGACCATTTTAACTTAGAAAACTGTTGATCACCTCAGACGTGATCCTTTTAACAACAAAACAATTTTCCACCTCAGATGTGACCCTTTTGCATTTGAAAACCCCATTGCTCACCTCAGACGTGATCCTTTTAAGTGAGTAAATCCCAGATTGACTTTCGATGCATAGTCTGACATTTAACTAATAAATTAACTGAAATTGAACTAAATTAAACAACTAGAAATAAAACAAAGCTAAAACATATTTTTGTATTTTTGTGTGAGATTGAAATCCTAAGATAAGTATCTACCAGATTTTTCTTCCTAGATAGTATAGCGTCAAGTTAGTTTGATTATAACTTGAATGATTCATTATGGAATCATACAGGTTTATCAAATCATTTGGGACATTTTACCAAAGCCTTTTGATGCTAGAGTCTTGTTTTCATCGAGAGTCATTAGCAAGTTTAGGAAATCATACTAGTGCTGTAAGATACACACAATGATTTGGACTTTCAAGAATTGCAGCTCACGATGATTGTCAGTATACTTGTCCTTTTATATCCATACACAGATTTTTGACACGCATTGGTGATGATATAAGGTTTAATTATTGCAACAAGCATTTGTGGATCCCACACTTATATGGTAATCAACATTCCTTAAGAGATTTTTGAGCGGTCTATGGGTATTTTAACAAGAAGAAACTATTCTAAGAGCTTTCAAAGAGATGCCAAGCCTCAGGTCAGTGCCATCACACAACTGAGAGGCGCAAACAATAATAAATTCTAGAATATTTAGGTTATGCTTATCCTCAGGTCAGTGCTACCGCACAACAGATAGGCACATAACCTATCTTTTTGTTTGAGCAATTATATTCTTTTTGCACATATCGCACCAACAATATAGGTTATTAGCTTGATTGCTTTTTGCATTTTTCATATGCTTTGCTCATTTTTATGGTCACCCGCACATATTTGTGGCGTTTATTTTGCTCGTCGCCCCTTATTGGAACTTCGTTGATTGTGTTAACCAAGGATAAGATGATAACCCACAGCTTGTTGAACAACTTAGTTTGAGCTTGAAATCACCAATGACGTCTACTTATCTATTGTGATGAATCTACCGACACATCATGTAGTGGTCTAGCTACCTCTGGATCTACTTTCTCTGCGTTACCTTAGTAGCAGCTAGTTTCACTATCATTTTTCCTTTTATGTTGCTTAGACTTCTCAGATTTATACTTTGAATTTTGCATCTTAATCAGTTAAATTCTTGTAAAGTCCCAAACTCTTTGTTCCTTTGTACTATCATTTTCCATAATCATTGAATTAGTATTACTGATACGATCTCATTTCTATTAGCTAGACTGTCCTCCTCCTTTGTTTTTTTTAATAACTTAATACTAGTCTAACCTATTCTCCCCCTAAAATTCAAAAACCGAAAATGGTTTTGCGTTTAGAATTTTAATAGGCGAAGAAATAAAATAAAATAAAATGAGAGAAAATAAAATAAGATAAAAAATGACTAGAGACGCGTTGGACTATGTACTTTCATCTTCTGGAATCACTTCACATATCTTTTTCATGCCATTGACCTCTAACAGATATAAAAATCTTGGTTTATCAAAAGCTTTTGTATAGAGGTCTGCGCGTTGAAAGTCCGTATTAATTTTAACAACATCGATTAAATTCTTTTTAAAACAATCATGTATAAAGTGATATTTGATTCTGATGTGTTTGGTCTTAGGATGTTGGACCGGATTTTTAGTTACGGCTATAGTAGCAGAATTATCAACAAATATAGGAGTGTTAGAGAATTTCAAACCGTAGTCCCGCATTTGCTGTTGAATCCAGATGATTTGTGAACATCAGCTTGCAGCAGCAACATATTCAGCTTCACAAGTTGAAAGAGCAACCAATATCTGCTTCTCACACTGTCACGTGACTAATCTTCTCCCAAAGAATTGACATCCTGCTAAAGTTGACTTGTAGTTCATTTTGCAGCCGCCATAATCCGAATCACTATAAGCTGTAAGCTCAAAGTCAT
>BJCM01233833.1:0-13820 GCA_018326385.1 Flaveria bidentis
AGTTAAGGATCATGTGGTGTCCACTCCTCTGGTTAGTGATCCTGATTCTACGGGAAAACCTATGAAGAAGAGCACTAAAAAAAAGGAGCCTACTTTGAAATTAAAAGAGAATATACCTATTGAAAATTTGGATGTTCAACTTGAAAAGATTAATTTGATGTCAGGTTCACACACGTCTACATCTGAACCCAAAATGACTAATCCAGTTAACCAAACACATGTAACTCGTCAAAGTCCAAATAAACTAAAGGTTAAAGATGTTAAAAATGTTAAAACAATTAATTTTGTTAAAGAAGCAAAAACATCTAAAAGAGAAGTGACAAAACCCAACCAGACACATCTCACACCCTTAACAAACTAAACCCCACATAAAATTTTTCCTCAACCTGTAGAAGGGAGATCATGCTATAGTTATGGAAAACGAGGACATATCTCTCCTAATTGTCTTTATTATCAGATGCCCAAAAAGAAAATTGAACTTTATGATGTAACACCAAGTTTTTATAAAATGGGATCTAATACTCCACCTAAGAGTATTAGTGAACCAAAAGTTCAAACTATAAGCCAGTCGTTTGTTTATCACAAACATGCGTTACACAAAACTGGTTTATGGAAACAAAAATCAAGTAATTTGTCTAATAATAAGAACAAGAAGAAGAATGATGTGCCCTTATCATCTGACGGACAATGGGTTGAGTTCATGATATGTGATTCCTCTTGGTCACCCAAGCCACTTAAGGCTTGGTTCCCAAACCTGAACTGATCAATTCCTTTGAATGTGCAGGGTGTCTGCTATAGCGCTATCACAAATACCTGGATTATTGAAAGTGGGGCGTCTGGGCACATGCCCGGGAACTCATCTCTCCTTTTTAACATCAAACAATTTAAAGGGGGACATGTATCATTTGCTGGAAATAAAGGAGGTTATGTCACCGCTCAAGGAGAAGTGGGAAACGAGAAAGTAAAATTTGACAAGGTCAACTACGTGCAACAAGTACAGAACAACTTGCTTTCAGTCTCCGAGATCTGTGATAAAGGATTCAAAGTTGTGTTTGACAACAAGAATTGTTAAATGTCAGCTTCAAG
Source organism: Flaveria bidentis (assembly GCA_018326385.1). Taxonomy (NCBI): domain Eukaryota; kingdom Viridiplantae; phylum Streptophyta; class Magnoliopsida; order Asterales; family Asteraceae; genus Flaveria; species Flaveria bidentis. The sequence goes on from BJCM01233833.1 coordinate 1,087, forward strand.
ATATAATGATCTGTATGTCTTGGATCTTTCAAAAGCCTCCACAACAAAAACCATTGTGCAATTCTTCTTGTTAAAGGCAATAGAGAGGGATTCAGTCTCCTAGGATAAGAGAATGAGACACATTAATCCTAGGAAGATGAATCATCTGATACATAATGATTTAGTGAATGGAGTAACTATCAAGAATTTCCAGCTTTCGTATTTTTGTGTAGCATGTAAGAAAGGGACACAGACCAAGAAGTCTCACATGGCAAAGAAACTTAATTCTATCAATATTCCTCTCGAGCTTTTACACATGGATGTGTTTGGCCCAGTCAGCACAAAGAGCATTGCTGGAGATATGTACTATTATGTAGTAACTGATGATTACTCCAGATTTTCTTGGGTGATGTTTCTGAAATCCAAATCAGATACATTTGAATCATTCAAACGTCTAGTAACTACTTTAGAATCACTCTATAAGCTGAAAGTAAGGCAAATTCAATCAGACAACGAAACAAAGTTCAAAATCAGTGGACGGAGGCATTCTGTAGAAAGAAAGGAATTCTACATCAATTATGTCTACCTAAACTCCATAGAAGAATGGGATTGTTGAAAGAAAGTATCGTAGCTTTATAGAGACAACAAGAACAATGTTAGTCGACTCAAAACTGCCTATTTAATTTTGGAACGAGGAAGTGGTTAATGCATGCTACACTCTCAATCGATTCTTAGTGGTTAAACGTCATGGTAAAACATGTTATGAACTGCTCCAGCAACGTAAACCAAACATGGAGTATGTCGAACCCTTTGGTGCACTGTGCATGTTGCTGAAGAAAACTCAGACTGGGATTTTTGTGTAGCATGTAAGAAAGGGAAACAGACCAAGAAGTCTCACAAGGCAAAGAAACTTAATTCTATCAATATTCCTCTCGAGCTTTTACACATGGATGTGTTTGGCCCAGTCAGCGCAAAGAGCATTGCTGGAGATATGTATTTTTATGTAGTAACTGATGATTACTCTAGATTCTCTTGGGTGATGTTTCTAAAATCCAAATCAGAGACATTTGAATCATTCAAAAATCTAGTAACTACTTTAGAATCACTCTACAAGCTGAAAGTAAGGCAACTTCGATCAGACAACGAAACAGAGTTAAAAAATCAGTGGACGGAGGTATTCTTTAGAGAGAAAGGAATTCTACATCAAATTATGTCTACCTACCCTTTGGTGCACCGTGCATGTTGCTGAAGAAAACTCAGACTGGGATGTTTAGTGAGAAGGCTGAAGAAGGTATCTTTCTCGGATACAGTATACCTGACAAGAGAGTTTATAATAACTCAACGGGTCAGGTAGAAGTTTGGTGCAATGTTGATGTTCAAAGATACACAACCACCCCTGCTAGAAAAGGAGTGTTTAGTGAGAAGGCTGAAGGAGTGTTGTGCAATGTTGAGTTTATAATAACTCAACGGGTCAGGTAGAAGTTTATAATAACTCAACGGGTCTGGTAGAAGTGTTTAGTGAGAAGGCTGAAGAATGTATCTTTCTTGTTTGACTACGATGTATTTTTTAAGTCCTTCAACCTACCTCCCTCCCTTCCTAGTTATGAGTTATCTGCTAATGATGTACAATGTTCTAAACACTCCTCCACAAGACTCGACACCATTAGTGCCATTAGACGCATCTTCTAGTCCTTTAGGGGGAGAGCTTGAAGTAAGTGACTCCTCCTCTGATGATGAAGCAGTTTAGACTGAAAACATGGACAAGGAGGTCCAGGTTCCCGCTAATGAAAGTACACAAGCATCAGAACTTGATGTCTTTGGGGGAGAATAGCTTAGTTTAGTAGTTAATTAGTTGCAGTATTTATTTACTTAAATAAACCAGGGGAGGCCAGATTAGCTGAAAGAAATGAAATCAAATCTGTGATTTTGATTCAAAGTTTTTGGAAAATGATATTACACATGAAACAAATTGTTTGGGACTTCAAAAAGATTTAACTATTCAACATGCAATATTTAAAGTATAAGTCTAAGTAGTCTAAGAACAATAAAAGGAAAAATGATTATAAAACTAGTCTGCTACTCAGGTAACATAGAGAAATTAGACCTAGAGGTTTCTAGTTCATTATATGATGTGTTGATAGATTCAACACATTAGATGAGTAGATTTCATTGATGAATTGAATTCAAACTAATTTGTTCAACTTGCTATGGGTTCTCATCTTATCCCTGGTTAACACAATTAATGCATTTCCAATAAGGGTTGACGGGCAAAATATACGCCACAAATGTGTGCAGATGTCCATAAAAATGAGCAAAGCACATGGAAAAACTGCTAAGTGGAATCAAGTTAATGACTTATGTTTTTGGTGCGTTATGTGCCAAAGAAAAAAAAATGCTCAAACAAGAAGATAGGTTGTGTGCCTCTCTGTTGTGCGGTGGCATTGACCTGAGGATAAGCATAACCTAAATATTCTTGAATTCATTGTTTATTGTGCATCTTTGATGTGCGATGGCACTGACCTAAGGTTTGGTATCTCTTTGAAAGCTCTTAGAATAGTTTCTTCTTGTCAATTACATGTAGACCGCTCAAAAATCTCCTGAGTAATGTTGACTACCATATAAGTGTGAGATCCATAAATGCTTGTTGAAATAATTAAACCTAACTCATAACCAATGTTGTATTTTTAATTTCAAGTTGTTTTTTTCTAGTCATTTGTTATGTAGATGTCAGACTATACATCTAGATGAAATCTATGAATCACTCACTAAAAGTGGTCACGTCTGAGGTAACCAATCAGTTCTAAATTAAAAGGATCACGTCTGAGGTGATCAAACGGTTTTAAATTAAAAGGATCATGTCTGAGATGATCATAGGTCATAATGTTATATATCAAAAGGTAAAATTTTAAGTGTGTGAAAGTGTATGAGATCAAACTCATAAGTATGAGCTAATCGCACAATTGAATCATAAGTATGAGCCAATCGCACGATTGGACCATAAGTATGAGCCAGTTACACGATTAGACCATGAGTATGGGGCAACCATGCGATTGGATCACAAGAATGAACCAATCGTGCTACCCACTGAAGAAGACGAGGATGATGACCAGGATGATAGTCAAGGTGGTGGAGATACTGGCCCATCTCAATCTAGGGCCACTTACACTGCTACTATCTCTCCACCATCCACACATGACACTACTAATGCCCCTGGTGGAACAAAGAAGGCTTCCTTCCACCAAGACTTCCTGCTCGATGAAGAGGAAGAGTCTGACGATGAGCCCCTTGTTAGGACAGTCGGCAGCAGGGTTATAGGAAGAAGAGCAAGAGGTAGAGGATCACCCTAATCACTACAACTACCACGACCACCACAGCTCCTACCACTACTACCACACTTCCTACCACCACTACCACACCTCCCACCACCATTATCACACCTTCTACCACCACTACCAAACCTCCCACTACCACTACCATACCTCCCACCACCACTACCATAGCCACTCCACCACAATCCACTCCCATATCTCCTCCCATCTTCACCACGCCCACCACCACCACTACCACTCAACAAGTCGGTACATCCACCCAAGCCTTATTTACCCATGGCTCCTCTCTACCCAATATCAGATTAGAGGAACAACTGGCCAACCTAAGCCACATCGTGCTAAGGCCGATTACTACTAATGATCTAAGAGCTACTCACCTAAACCAACCGATGGAGGTAAATGCTACTCAAGCAAAGCAAATCACGCAACTCAGTGAAAAGAATGCACAGTATGAGAGGGCTTTAGGCCGAGCTCACCATGCGTTTAAGGATCAAAACGAGTTGGTGATGGCATCGGTAAAGAGGAATGATGATCTGGAGAAGAAGAACAAGAAGATCTTGCTAAATCTAAAGGGATCCAAGAGTGAGTGTTAAAGATTAAAGATGGTGATGATGAGGATGATGAAGATGAGCTCACTGAAGATGAATCTGAAGAAGAACAAGATGATGATGAAGGAGGACCGAGTGGAAAGATAAAGAGGATGATAAAGACTATGATGATTAGTAAGAAGGTGATGTTGCTGCATCAGCCTCAAATCCATCAACTCAGGAGAAGCGCACCAAGAGAAATTAAGATCAAGTTGCCTCATCCTCAACTCCTCAAGCTGAAAAAGACGACTGATCAAGGCAAAAATGAAGCTCAATAGCAAGATGAGTATGATGTCGTCCCTGTTAAGCAAATCAAGACTCAACTCACTGTGATTCTTGATTTGCAAGGGATCGTTAGAAGGTTAGTGAGCTACACTCCTGAAGAAGGAGAAATTATTCATGATCTGACTGATGACCAACTTGCTGAGATGTTCTGACTAAGTCCTGATGAAATTGTCAAAGATAATCTAGAAGTCGATGTTCTAAGTGATGAGGAGCCATAAGATGTCGATGAGATTAAGATTGAGGATGTTACAGCTGAGCACTATCTGGAGTACACTGACCCTGTAGGAAATGTTATCCTCAACCTGGCTGAAACTTTTGGCAGTGCTACTTTTGAGAAATTATAGGAGATGGAGAGAGAGAAAGAAAAGGATAAAAGTCAAGCCAAAGCTTCACATGCTAATGTTGACTTAAAGAAAGCTGAATGGGATGCTTGCTTTGCTGAAATGAAAGCCTAATGCGGACCTCCAAAGCAAAATGCCTATACCAAACTTTACAGAGTCAAGAGACAGCAGAAAGTGTCAGGCAAGATTATCATGTGGGCATATTTTGAAGACTTGGAAGTCTATGCTGTTAAAAGAGAGAAGGGGATTGAGTACTTCTGATATCCGCATGATCTGAAGACTCTTCCTGGTTTTGAGCTCAACCGCCTGGCATGCTTAGATCTTTTGTATGCCAACCCGAGAAAGATGTCGGGATGGTTTGTGGCTGCATTGAGAAAATAATATCACACTAGATGGGTAAACTTCATACCTCAACAACCTAAGAGGTTCATTCGTAAGTATGAAGTTGATCCTATATCTGGAAGACTGAAGGTGGTGCTGAAGTGGAGTCCCCCACGCACAATGTCCAAAATTCCCTTATGGGAAATGCCTCAGGACATCACTCTACACTTCAAATGGTGGTATTATGATTGGCGGACGGGAGAAGCGGTCATAGTTTTGAACAAGAATTGAAAGATAGATACTATCAGGGTATTCGACCCAATGTGGCTTACCAACTTGTCTGTAGAAGATGTCTATACTTTATATAAGTGGCGACTGTTCTATGACACACAAGACAGTGTACAAGCTCTTTAGTTTCAACACGTTATATGGCTCTGCTTTGCAATTGAGATACACATAAGAGTCACAAGAGAGGAGCAGTACAAGAAGTTTCAAGAACATGTGAAGAATGTTAGACAAACGGGTAAACTAGGTCCAAGGGGAGTTTGTAGATACATGATGTTCCTAGTTTATGTGCTCAAATGTAAAAGTCTTTCATGTCTTACACATGTGTAATACAATGGTTCAATGAAATATAATATGTGGTTAATGTTTATTAATGTTTAATTATTTCATATTATTATTTCGTTAAGTATAATTCATATGTATGAACTTCTTATATAGGTTTGATGTTGTTGTACATAGTTCTTAATCAATAATGATTAAGTAATGTGTTCAACTTAGTTGGATGATTATTCATGCTAATGGACCATACTTATGAACCATACGCATGAATACATCATGATTATGGACTAGTCATACGACTGAACAAGGAGACTGGATCAATCGTATGATTGAGACATAAGATTGACTAAGTCGCACGACTGAACCTTCAGTCGTGCGTATGACTCAATCGCATGATTCAGTCACACGACTGAAACTACAAACCTATAAATACCACTTAATTCGTGAAAAAAAACTTTTGAAAACTCTTTGAGAGATTACTTATAATCATAAACCCTAGCCGTCCAGAACGTCCAAGACAACTAATCCAACTTCAAAGTTCGTTCTTGATCGATTCGTACTGTTTCTTAACGTTGAGTTCATTGTTATATCGATCGGGTTATCATTCTCACTTATTGGATTGCCAATCAAATAGGATTCCGCACTATTTGATCTGGTTTCACACAGAATCTGTTAGTATTCCATACGTACGTGGTCCTGGCAGTCAGGATACGTAGGCTATAACCATTCCTCGTTGCATCAACACGCAACCCAATCCCGAATAAGAAGTATCTGAATAGACCACCAGATCCTCACTTCCTTCGGGTAACGATAAGATAGGAGCTTGAGTTAACTTCATCTTTAACTCTTCAAAAGCCTTCTCTTGCTCTTGACCCCATACATACTTCACGTCCTTACGGGTCAACATAGTAAATGGAGAAGCTATCTTGGAGAAGTTATCTTGAACGTCTATTTATTCAACTCACGGTAGTCGATGCACATCCTCACACTACCATCCTTCTTCTTCATGAACAAGACCGGGGCACCCCGTGGAGAGATACTCCATCTAAAAATCCCCTTATCAAGAAACACTTGCAGTTTCTCCATCAATTCTATCATCTCAGAGGGGCCTAACTGATACGTCGCTATAGCAACAGGTTGGCCACTGGGTGTCAATTCAATATGAAACTCGATCTCACGGTTAGGTGGAACACCTGGTAAGACTTCTAGAAAAACATCTGGGAACTTACATAAAACTAGTAAATCTGATAGCTGTTGGGTTGGCTTATCCATGTCTTTTACGTAGGCCAGGTAGGCACTACATCCATGCCATATGCTCTTTCCCGCTACTTTTATCAATATCACCTTCGAAATCGTCGTAATTTGATCACCGTAGATTGTCATTAATCTAATCATCTTCATGCAACACATAATGTTCACATCCTAGCCCGCTAACCAATCCATTCCTAGGACTACATCAAACCTGCCTAAGGTTATCCCAAACAGTCTTGGAGAAAACATATGACCTTCTAGCTCTACTTGACAACGTTATATCAGAACAAAAATCCTAGTAGACTTACCTATCGCAGTTTCTACATCAAAAGGATTATCTATACTCCTACTACTAAAAGACAATTTAGCACAAAATGCAACATAAATAAAACTCTTACTAGCACCGGAATCAAATAACATAGAAGCTAGAGTTTGGTTTACTAGAACATTGGGTCTGTCCTAGCCTCCTCCTGAGTCATCATGAAGGCTCTGGCTCTCCCCTTCTTCCTTTTAGTCTCAGTCGTCTTCTTCCCTCTAGAACTCTCAGCCCTTAGCTTCTTGCATTCCCAGCTCATGCGACCCTCCCCACCACAGTTATAACACCTCACCACCTTGAACTCTCTTTCCATGTGGCCAAGCTTTCCACACTTGAATCACATATTCGATGCCCACCTCCACTCGCCGATATGCTCCTTCCCATATTTTCCACACCTCTTCTTCCCTGCACCGGATGTGACCACACGTCAGTCATCCATCCATGCACTTTTGTTGTTTGGAGTGGCCCCGCAACATCCAAACCGATTTCCATTCCAATTTCGGTCACCACCACATTTCTTAATCACCTTAGCCACCATTACTCTACATTCATCATACAATCTTCCCACCAGATCAACCAACAACCAAAACATGCTCGGTCGGGTAGTGATCATATGCCTACGGATATCTACCAGCAATCCTTGGATATACTTTTGATCTTTCATGATAGAGGCATCTCCTAATCCGGCACCAGCCATGCCATCTAATTGAACTTGATGGTGTATTGTTGGTGTGTCATTGTTCCCGCCTCTAGCTACAAGAACTCCCTTTCCACTTTGTCTAGCTCTTAGTGAGGACAGAGCTCCTCAATCACTAGCTTCTTCAGCTCACTCCAACGCATCTTGCTAATCGCCCTACTACCCTTAGCTTGGAGGATATTGTCCCACCAATATAGAGTCGAGTCCACAAATGAATGAGTGGCAAACTTCACCTTCAAATCCCTGCGACACTCGCTGATATCAAGAACAACTTCCATCTCTCTCACCCATCAGTGAGCAGCAGCAGCAGTGTCGCTGCCATCAAAAGTTAGGGGCTTGCATCTTTGAAATGCCTTATAGTTATGGCCTCGTGCTATCTCATGCACAAGCTATTCTTCTTCTCTCTCGTGGTGACAACCGTCTTAATCTCGGGTTGCTCCCTCTCTCTCGTGGACCAATTCCTCTCTTTCCTCTCTTATTCCTTTACAGCCTCAATCACTTCAATTAGCATAGACTGTAAGATCGTTTGCATGACCTGGTGAACATCTTCCACCACCGCCTCCTTCAATGAGGCCCTTAAGTTTGCCCTCTCACCACCCTTCGGATGAGGGGTCCCGGGCTCTAGCCTTTCCTCTCATGACCCGTGGTTGAGCACCACATCCACCCGACCTCCACGACCTCCACCACATGAAGCTTTAGAAGATTACTACCATTCATCCTCAAAGCACACTATAAGATTCAAACACAAACACGGTTATTCAAGGTAATAACTCAATTTATGTTAAGTATAGTAAGTCCCTATTACAATGGCCAATTGTGATTAGCCACTTACTTTACTCTTCATACCCCAAGCATTTCCTATCCTGACTACATGAGTATCTAAATCTACTAAGGCACATAAACCACATAACATGCACACGTATTACCGATTAACATTAAAGAAATACATGATGGCATGTAGCTACTTGGACTAGCATCCTTCCATTTTGTCCCATCCTCAGTTTAAGCATAGGTTCATTTTGAAAATATTTACCTGTTTCACTTAAACTTTGGCTCTAATACCAACTTGTAAAGCCTCGTTCCCAGGACACTCATAGCTAGTCAATCATTGCACATAAAACAAATAATATACATTTGCATTTATTAAAAAATTGAACAAAATAACTTAAAACCATTTCATATCTAAATAATTGATTTTGCAAAATAATACAACATTGTTAATAATTACAAAATATCATATGTTTGCATTACAGTGCAAAAACATCATCGTTTACCAAAATGGATGCCATCAAAATATGCCAAGTAGCTGCCTCGTGGCATCCTCAACAACATTCACCTGTCAACCGGAAACACATAAAAATCAGCGCTGCTGGGTGAGTTCTAGTTTTATAAAAACAGAGCGTACTTTTCTTTCATTTAAAACCTTTCTAAACATTCATATGTGATCATGCCTCATACGTACACATAGATTATGTTATTATTATCTTTCATCAAGATTTATTAACTTGCGTTCATTAATCCTTGTACGTCATCGTTATCATTTGTTATTATTATTACCATACCTTATGTGCATTCCTTATCTTCCGATGTCATATATTGTATCCCGAACATTGGGCCCAAAGCTTGCTTTGGGCCTAGGGCAAGTACATTCATCACTATCATTAATCTTTCCTTATGGACCAATGCCATGTGCCATACCCCGAACATTGTGCACGAAGCTGGTACTAGACCTGAGGTCTAAAATAGACCTTGAACATTGTGCACGAAGATGACTCCAGTACCTAGGGCAAGCGACAAGGGTCCCATACATATGGTCAATCACAAAGATTAGACCCTAGTGTGCATCCTTATAGGGTAGGTAAGCCGCACACAGTTGAGCTAACACACTTCACTAGGTGTGAACCTCCATACATTGCTTGCAACACTTTCTTACTTCCATTAGTTAATGCATGTGTTCATTCATTCTTTACGTTCCTCTTCTCATTATCTTTCCGCTTTCATTACATAATACTTTATGTTTATTGATATTAACATACTACGCAAAGCCGTGGAAAATAAACATACATAACAAGGAACATAAACATAAACATAAACATACATGGCATTATCACAAACATCATATACGACATCATAAAGTCGTCTTACATCACCCCTGGGAGCATCCTAAGTCAAAGCCTAAAAGTTCACTTTTTTCAAAATTTTCAAAAAATAAACTAAGGAATTAGGCGCATGAGCACTATGCAGGTGCATGGCCTTTCATGCGCATAAGAACACTTAGGCACATGGGAGCTTATGGGTGCATTTGCACAATTGGGGCGCATGACCCAACACTTAGGCATTCTGGCAAAATTATAGGTGCATGGGACACTTTGTCAAATCTGGCCTAAACCTTGGTGCATTGGAACTATTGGGGCCCATGGGCTTGGGCATTTTCGGCAAACACTTAGGCAATTCGATCATTGGGCGTATGGGCCAATTTCAGGCACATGGGCAACCAATTTACACTAATCAACATAATTTAGTCCCCAATCCAACATTTATCATGTTCTAACCTTTGTTCTAGCATTCAAAGCTACAAAACATGAACATATCAAAATCATAAAATCATGAACACCCAAGTCATACCCCCACCCGCATTCACACACAAATGGATCATACGGGTACAAAACCCACTTTCATAAAAACATACATACATGCATTCCAGCCCCAAAATTAGTTAAAACATGTAAAAGAGAGGTTCTAGAACTCACCTTAGCGACCTTCGAGTATGGCTTCCTTCAAACCCGTTTGCAATTGAGTTTGACCACTTAGAAACCCACCAAAAACACAACTGGAACACAAACAAATGAATATAAGCATGCAACCAAGGCTTAAACCAGCCAAGAACACCTCAAATACATGAATTTTTACCTTGAATTCAAATTCTTCTTCTTTTTCTTCTCTCTAAAACCAAGCTTCCTCTACTTTCTCTCTCTAAAATCTGAATGAAAAGCAATGTGCATAGATTATGGGCGGCCATGTCCACCTTTTGTACAAAATAATATAAAATTTTGTACCTTTTACACATTTAACCCCTCAACTTTGGTGAAATTGCATTTTTTTCTTTTATTCTTCTTTTACAACTTTTTAAAATATCTGGGTGTTACAGACAATAAAGGAAAGCGAAAGATATATGAAACGGTGATTGAATCATCTTCTAAACCACCATCAAAGATACAAAAAACTATAGATGAATCATTAAATATTGATGAATTTTCAATTCAAAAGCATATTGAAGTTTTTGATGATTTCGATTCTGATTTTCCGAATAATTGGAATGATGAAGTATTAGAAGAAGAAGATGTATATGAAGTAGGTGATTCACTAGTTAAAAATGTACAGGAAGACATCCCTATGTGTTGGATCTTGTTAGACCAAGACACATACAAGATTGATGTGGTTAGTACGTTATGATCCAAGTCGGGTCATACCCAATAACAAGCTATACAAACACCAATATATGTTTATTTGTTGATGAGATCATACAACTAAATATTGACACCATTTTAGAAAATGGGTTTTCTAAAACCTTTCTTTTGTAAAAGAACAATATTATGTGGATAATTTGTTCATGAGAAATTGTTTGTTTCATTATTTAAGTTGGTTAAATAATAACAAACAAAGTGTGTTATTGTTATAAAATTAAAAGATGTTTTAATTTTATAAAAATTAAAGGCTAAGAGTATAACTTTTTTATAGAAACTAAAATGGGGGGAAACCCTTTTCAAGGGATATTTTCGGCCGCCCTTAGTGGCATTGGAATCCCCTTTTTTGGTCTTGGCTTTTGCAAGTCATTAGACTAGAACACTCTTCCATCATTTCACCTTTCTATCACACACAGTTCTCTCTAACTTAAGCAAGAGCTCTCTCAAAGTGTGGCTGAAAATTCGGATTTGGCAAGAAGAAAGGCTGAAATTTTTGGATTATTGAGGAGCTACAAGGAAGTTATTTGGTGTTGTGCTCCCTAAGTAGCTAGGTGTTTGGAAGAGCTTGTGGGTATCACTACTTGAGGCCTCCTCATTTGAAGGCTAGACACATTCAAGAACATCATCACCTACTTCTTTTTCATCTACAACATCTTGTTCTAGAAAGGTTGATTCTATGAACACCCTATGGTTGTTTTGTTATGTTTGATAGCTTATTATTTCACATACATTATGATCCTTATTCTTGGGTTTTGTTTATGTTTTAAATGGTGAAAATTTTCAGATTACTAATCATAAGTTAAACCTATATTCCGCTGCGATTTTTCAAGTTTAAATGGTTAAACTAGCTTGTTTTACATGTGACAAAACCCAACACTGGCATCTAGAGCCAGTTATGTGGAATATGTGCTTCAAAAGGTCTTGAAAAATTAGTTTTCATGGACTTTTTCAACCCACTAGGGGCTGTTTTGTTGTGGATGTATGAATCCCTTATGTTTCAAGGTTTAATCTTGCATGCTTTAGTGTAAACCTTGAAAGATTTACATCAAATGGTTGATTGGTTGATTGGTAGATATTCATATGGATGAATATAGAGCAAAAGGTTGCTGCCAAAGTTCATAGGTATTTGTGGGATGCAAATATTGGACTGACTTGCATCTCAAATATTACTATATGGAATCTTCCGGATTGATCATAAGTAATTTTGAGTAAAGGCGAACATCATTTGGTATCCTCTGACCTGAGATACATATTGGGTCTTGATATTTACCGAATATTATACTTTGACTTAGCTCTTCCCTGTTCTGAAACATGGCAGTACATAAGTCTAAGTTCAGGTATGATATAAGGTAATTGTGAGAGACGTATGTTGTCAAGATGGGATTTGTCCCTCTTATTCATTGAGAGTAAGATGTCTAAGGCCTGCTAAAGTTAAATCAAAGGAGTATAATCACTCTGTGTCTCTAGGATTTAACATGACATCTGCGACAAAAGGATAGATGATTGATTCACCTAAAACATTTCAATTATTTTACTTGAAGAGGATGATGTTATTGAATGGCACTTAGTCATACGTATTAAGGGTAGTAAACCGTTGTTA
>BJCM01233836.1:0-21986 GCA_018326385.1 Flaveria bidentis
AGTTAAGATGATCTTCTTTCAATGCCTCATCTTGAAACTCCTTGACTTGCTTCATCACATCTGAGGTCATGATCAACTGAGAGGCCTTCACCCGAATCGGCTTGGGCCTCTCTTTTCGGCTAAGGTCATCAACCACCATTTTGACTTTGCGCAGATGGTAATAGATCTCGCAATCATAATCCTCTATAAGCTTCAACCATCGTCTCTGCCTCATGTTCAGATCTTTCTACTCAAAGAAGTACTTCAAGCTCTTGTGGTCAGTGAAAATGGTGCACTTCATCCCGTAAAGATAGTGCCTCCAAATCTTTAGCGCAAAGACCACGGCTGCTAGCTCCAAGTCATGAGTAAGATAATTGACCTCATGAACCTTCAACTGTCGGGATGCATAAGCTATAACCTTTCCTCTCTGCATTAGCACACACCCCAACCCCGAATAGGAAGCATCATAATAAACCACTAGAACTTCACTTCCATCGGGTAATGATAATACAGGAGCTTGAATCAACCTCTCCTTTAATTCTTCAAACGCCTTTTCTTGAGCTTGAACCCATGCAAACTTCACATCCTTTCAGGTCAACTTAGTTAGTGGAGAAGCGATCTTAGAGAAGTCTTGGATAAATCTTCTATAGTAGCCTGCCAAACCTAAGAAACTACGAATCTCGGATGGCGTCTTTGAAGACTTCCATTGCATCACTGCCTCCACCTTTGCCGGATCCAACATAATCCCGTTAGGACTCACCACATGACCTAATAATTGAACCTCGCGTAACCAAAACGCGCACTTGGAGAACTTGGCGTACAACTTCTCCTTTCTCAGCGTCTCAGAACCTCCCTAACATGACCGGCATGCTTCTCTTCATTCTTTGAATAAATCAAGATATCATCAATAAACACGATCACTGATTTATCCAACATCGGCCGACACACTCGATTCATCAAATCCATAAAGCAGCTGGTGCATTGGTCAAACCAAAAGACATGATAAGAAACTCGTAGTGACCATAACATGTGCGAAAAGCTGTTTTAGGAACATCCTGCTCTTTCACCTTCAGCTGATGATAGTCAGATCGAAGGTCTATCCTTGAAAACCAACTAGCACCTTAAAGCTGATCAAAAAAATAATCTATTCTCGGTAAGGGGTATCGGTTCTTCACCGTCAACTTGTTCAGCTTGCGGTAGTCGATGCACATCCTCATACTATCGTCTTTCTTCTTCACAAACAGGACCGGAGCAACCCAAGGAGAGATACTCGGTCTAATAAACCCCTTATCAAGTAGCTCTTGCAATTGCGCCATCAATTCTTTCATCTCCGTCAGAGATAACCGATACGGTACCTTGGCAACAGGTTGGGCACCCTGTATCAGATCAATCTGAAACTCAATCCCTCTATCAGGTGGCACTCCTGGTAAGTCTTCTGGAAACACGTCTGGAAAGTCACACACAACCGGTACATTGGATAGTTGTGGTGTTGGCGTATCCACATTCTTTACATAAGCCAAGTAGGCGCTACATCCACACCTCATACACTTTCCCGCCACTGCCATTGAGATTACTTTCGGGATCGTCGTGACCCGATCCCCATAAACAGTTACCGAACTCCCGTCAGGTGCTGCCAAACAAATCATCTTCTTGCGACACACAATGTTCGCCTCGAAGTCCGCCAAGCAATCCATCCCAAGAACCAAATCGAAACCACCTAAGATCATCACGAACGGTCTAACAAGAAACTTATGACATTCTAGCTCCACATCACAGTTCTCTATCATCTCAAAAATCCTAGTAGACTTACGTATGGCAGTTTCTACATCAAAGGGCGCATCAACATGTCTACTACTAACAGGCAGCTTAGCACAGAAAGCAGCAGAAATATAACTTTTACTAGCACCCGAATCAAATAACACAGAAGCTAAAGTTTTGTTCACCACAAACATACCAGACACAACGTCAGGGTCCGTTCTAGCCTCTTCCTGTGTCATAGTGAATGCCCTGGCGCTCGCCCTCGGTCCTTCACCACCCGTTTTCTTTACCCCGGAACCCTCAACCCTTGGCTTCTTACAGTCATTACTCATATGACCACTCTCCCCACAGTTGAAACATCTACCGGCAAGGCAATCCTTTGCGATGTGCCCCGTCTTCCCACATTTGAAGAACACATTCAACCCCAACCTACATTCTCCCACATGCTCCCTTCCACATTTGCCACACCTCTTTGACCCCGCGCTCGATGCGGCACCACGGTGGTCATCCACATGTGCCTTTTTGTTACCCGTTGAGGCATCACCCCGACCAAACCTTTTCCATTCCAGTTCCGATCGCCACCACCCTTCTTGCTCACCTCGGTCAACACCACCTCCCGTTCATCATATAATCTCCCCGCCAAATCGACCGCCTACCTAAACGTGCTTGGCCGGGTGGGGATCATATGCCTGCGAATATCCACCGGCAAGCCCTGAATGTACCTCTTGATCTTTCGAGATAGAGGCGTGACCTGATCCGGCACTAGCCGTGCCATTTCATTGAATTTAGTGGTGTATTACTGGTGTGTCATTGTTCCCGCCTCCAGCTACAGGAACTCTCTCTATCTTATCCATCTCCCTATGAGGGCAGAACTCCTCAATTACCATCTTCTTCAACTCCTCCCACCTCATCCTTCCTATCGCCCAGCTACCATCGGTTTGGACAATATTGTCCCACCAACACAGAGCCGAGTCCACAAACGAGTGGTTAGCAAACTTCACCTTCTGGTCCTCTCGGCACTCGCTGATATCAAGAACAACCTCCATTTCCCTCACCCACCGATGAGCAGCAGCTGCAGTGCCGTTACCATCAAAAGTAGGGGGCTTGCATCTCATAAATGCCCTACAGTAACAGCCTCATGCCACCTCGGGCTCTTCTTCTTCCTCTTCATCATCATCAGAGAGAACTGTTTCCGGCTCTAGTTTCTCCCATCCTTCCAAGGACCTGTTTCTCTCCTTTCTTTCCCTTTCTCGCACAGCCTTGATAACTTCAGTCACTATAGACGGTAAGATTGTTTGCATGACCTGATGAACTTCTTCTACAACATCCTCCTTTACTGAGGCTCTCAGATTGGCGCTCTTGTCGCCACCCTCCGGATGAGGGGTCTCTGGTTCTTCGTGAATCACCTTTTCCATTCTGGGTCTTCCTCTCTTGGGTCGCGGCTCAGCACCAAGCCCATCACGACCACCACCGCAAGAGGCTTTCAAAGATCTATCACCCGCCATTCACATGCACACTGAATGATTCAAACACCAACACGGTCATTCAAGGGAACAATTCAGTTTATGTCAAGTATAGTAAGTCCCTAATTACAGTGGCCAGTTGTGATTAGCCACTTACTTTACTCTTCACACCCCGAGCATTACCTATCCTGACTACATTAGTATTTAAATCTACAAACAACACATAACCACATACCATGCGAAAATAATACCGGTTAACATTACGAAAATACCTTATGGCACGCAGCTACTCAGATTGGCATCCTTTCCCTTTTCTGTCCCATTCTCAGTTTAAGTTTAGGTTTATTTTGAAAATTTACCCATTTCACTTAAACTTTGGCTCTGATACCAACTTGTAAGGCCCCATTCTCGGGACGCTTACAGCTGGTAAATCATTGCACATAAAACATATATTTTCATCATATTACAAAAAAACGTCGCAGTGGAAATATTTAAGCAAAACATTCCAATCAATATAATAGCTTTTGCAAAATAATACATCGTTAATCAGTTACAAAATATATTGTTGCACTATATCACAAAAGCATTAAATAAATGGATGTCATCCCAAAAGAGCTGAGTAGCCACCTCGTGCCATCCTCAACAATCATTACCAACCAACTGGAAACACATCAAAGTCAGCGTTACTGAGTGAGTTCTAGTTTTATAATAAAACATACTTTGCTTTCGTTAAAATCATTCTTTACATTCATGCGATCACGCAACATACGTACACATAAATAAAATCATTATTATCTTCATTATTCATTTTTTCTTTCACTTTTCATATCTTCCGTATCAATACCATGTGCTACACCCCAAACTATATGGCTACTGGGCCGAAATCTATACATAGACAACTATATATGGTGCCGTAGTACCGGGGTAAGCGGTAGAGGTTCTATACAAATGGTCGATCACAAAGAAAGACCCCAATATGCATCCTCCCGGGGTAGCGAACCTGCACACCGTTGGGCTAACACCTTTTAATGGCGTGTCCCTTCCATACATTTGCTTGCAATACTTTCTTTACTTTTGTCATTTATTAGTGCATGCATTCTTCCTTCAAGTTCCTCTTTCATTATCTTTCACTTTATGTTACATAATACATTCATTTCATTTATTAACATAGCACGTCAAGCCATAGGAAAGATAAACATACATCATAATAAGGAACATAACATACACAATCATCATCATCATACAGGGCAACATCATACATACATAACATACATCATGTATAAACATGCAACATCATCATCATGCCCAACATAACCTCTAAGACCTCAAAAGTCATCTTACATGAACTTATGGGAAACTCGCACGTCACAACTTACATCTGCACTTACCCCGAAAGTCAGAACATAAACTACGTTTTCCCCGAGTGCACAAGCCCTACTTGGGCGTATGGACACCCTTTAGTCGCATGGCCTTCAAGGCGACTGAACATCATACGATTGAACCAATGCGGATGAACACCTATGCGAATGAACACCCAATCGTGCGAATGAAACTAATGCGAATGGACTCCATGCGGATGAGTCCCATGCGAATGGACCTAATGCGAATGAAACTAATGCGAATGGGCATTTATGCGACTGGGCTCTCAGTCGTGCGAATGAACCCTAAGTCGTATGAATGAACCCTCAGTCGTGCGAATGTACCTCAATAGCACCTCAATCGCCCGTATGGCCTCCATTCGGTCGCATAGCCCTAGCTGCTACAGAATGCAGTTCATCCTGAACCCAATCTGCCATTTTCGACCTCCAAGCTCATCTAAACCCATTCTAAGCTTAAATCAACAATCCTAAACCTTAGGGATGCATACCACTACACCAGTCAAGCACACACAAGCACGGAAACAAACTCCAAACGCATCACACGCAAACACATACAAATGGGTCAAACACACACATACAAAAACTGGTTTTCAGATGTGTTCCAGCCCTAAAATCGACCAAAACGTTTAAAAGAGGGGTCCTAGAACTCACACAAATGACCACAACAAGAAAAGCTTCGATTTGACCCGCTACACGACGATTTCCACGCTTGAATCCACTCGAACCAAGCTCGAAAACCCTTTTCTCCTTTTTCTCTCTCTTTTAGCTAATTTGTGGGTGTGGGGAAAGGGTAAGGGCTGTCCTATCCCTTTAAATACCCCCACTCACCCAACTTTCTCTCGTTGGTGAGTTTGGTCCCTCGACTTTGGACTTTATTTCTTTTTCTTCTTTCGTCGGCTCTAAAATAATAAATAACCGGGTGTTACACATATCAACCAACATTCCATGTAGATTAAGAGAAACAATGAGTGGTTTGATTAGAGAAAATCAAGAGAGCGAGTGATGGAATCAAATGTTTGTGAATTGATTAGAAGAAAGTATGTGTGACCTAGAAAAGACCCATTTTGGTGGATTAAAATCTATGTGATTAAGTTGCATAATCAGGTTCTTGTAACAAGCAGGAAAGCGTGAATTTTTTTGGTTCAAAGCAAAGAAACGAGAAGAAGCAAGACAATAACTTGTGTAATTTTTTCTTTAGACAACCAATTTAAGGGGAGTATTAAAAACATAAGAAATCATTATCAGTGTGTGAAATGGAACATATGCGTTCAACTAAGATGTGAAGAGAAAATGAAAAGTTAAAGAGAGCTAAATCAAATGGAATTAGGTGTGTGATTATCAATCGACACAGTCAGAAGGAAAAAAATGGCCAAAGAAAATTATGTTATATGGGTGTGATTATGCGGGTAAATAGTTTAGGTAATATTCCTTCAAAAATATCTCAAGTTGAAGGATAAAAATAACATAAGTTTGTAAATTACTACGACATTAATTTTACAATCTTACTAGTTAGAAGATATTAACTCGGTAATAACAGGAGCGGTTAAGGCTAGGAAGAATATAATAATAAGAGCATTTGCATTTCAAAATATACATGAATATGCATACTTCATTTGGTTAGATACAAAGACATAAAACTAGTATTGGAAGTGCTTTGTGAGTATATTCTGGATCCTAGAGTATTCAAAAATCAAGACTACACATGAAAGGGTGAGTTTGATCGTGGTCAATATCGACATGGACACATTGATAAAAAACAAAGTAGTAGAGGTCGTGGTCATGATAGAGGTAAGGGAAGCTGGTTTCAACATAATGAATATCAAGGTGAATAAGGTACGTATTGGGATAAAATGCTTATTAAGTGTTATGTTGTTATGAGTATGGTCACTATCGGTTGACTTCCCTAAGCAAGATCCAAAGGAAGAGGCTAAATAATGCTCAAAAGAATAAGTCCCCATGAATTGATGTTCAGTGTGTTTATATTAGGGGGTAATGAAAGTGTCAATCCTAATCCTTACATTTGAAAGGGGTATTATTATTAAAAGAGAAAGAAGTGGGTTTAGTAGGTGTTTGGGGTCTTGGTTAGCCACATATTAAAAAATAAAGCTAGGCTCAAAAAATAGAGATAATTGGTAGCCTTTATTATTTGTTGCTTATAAGTAGGAGTTTAAGTAAAGTTAGGGGTCTTGGTTAGCCACATATTGTTTAGTGAAAATAGGGTTAAGTATTAGCATTATTCTGTAGGGTTACATTAGTAATAATAAATACAGTCAAGGTTTGTGTTTTTTTATCCACTATTATTAAAAAATAAAGGCCTGTCGAGAAGAAAAGATATATACTATCAAGAGATTTATGAAATAATGTTGAATCAAGAATCTATGTAATCAAATTCGTATCTGTGTGAATCAAGAGACCAAGGATCTGTGACCAAGCCATGTTTGAGTTCATATCAATTAAAATCTTATGTAGATTGAGAGGAAACATGCATAGTTCAACAAGGAACTTAACTGCTTTGATTAAAGGCATGAAAGGGCGAGTTGTTAAATCAAAATTTGAGTCAATCAGATGAAAGTTTGTGTGACTAAAAGAAGACATATAGGGTGGAATCAAATCGGCGTGGTTGAGTTTTGAAATCATGTAGCTTTAACAAGTAGTAAATCATGAACCTATTGGTCAAGGTTAGTTCCAAGCAAAAAGATGGAAAAGAAAATAGACAATAACATGTTTGGTTTTTTCTTTTGGTGGTTAATTAGGCGAGTATGAACAAAAACAAAAGAATCAAAATCATTGTGTGGAACAAACCTGTGTGGTTCGACTAAGGTCTAAAGAGATAAAGAACAATAGGATAACCGAATAAGAAGGACATATGCATGTGCGTTTTGATCGTCATGGTCAAAATGAAAAGAATGAACGAAAAACATAAGGGTGGTATTGGTGCAGTTATACCAGTAAGTAATTAACGTGATATTCCTCTGTAATGTCCCAAGTTAATGAATATAAATTACACAAGTTGCTCAATTAAGGTGGAGTTGATTATACAAGCATATAGTTTCTGGCAAGCTACTAACATGGTTATAAGACGAGCAGTTCAGTAGCTTGGAAGAAACAAACGTCAAGGGCATTAATGTTTAAAACTTTGCAGAAGATGTATTGTTATATTTGGCTAAGTGCAAAGACACAAAAAGCATGGGAAGCGCTTTATGGGTGACATGTACGTGAGACCCAAGAGAGTTTTAAACGCTAGACTAGCTGAATTAGAGACGTTGAAGATGAGGAAAAGTGAAACAATTGATGAATTCTGAAGAAACATTAGTAAAATTATCAAAAAATTTAAGATCCTTAGATTAAACAAACGAGGTTGTGGTTAGAAAACTAGTTAGTTTGGTTCTAAGGAATCATTCTTAAAATATGGATTCTATTGTGAAATATCCAAAAATAGAAAGAATATCATTTAAGGAAGTTATTAGGAGGTTAAAAGTGTAAGAAGAGAGAATTAATTTACATGATAAGAAATAGATGATCAAGGTAAGTAGTTGTTTCAATAGATGATAACAAGAAAGGGCATGAATAGGTGAGTTAGATCATGACCAAAATGGATAGGACAAGCTCTTTAGCGCCAAGGAAAATGTAGAGGTCATGGTCATGGTTATGGTAGAGGTCAAGCAGATTGATTTTAACACAATAAAAACCAAGGTAAACAATTTATGTATTTGGATAAAGATGTTATGTTTCGAACTGTTAAGTGTTTGATTAGTATGTGGTTGAATACCATAAACTACAACAAAAAGGGCTAAAAGGATGAGGCTATGTTATTATGATATGCATGTGGGTTTATATTAGGATTAATAGTGAGAATAAAGGTGTTATAAGTTCTAATACTTGACATTTGAAAGGGGTTGAATGTTATAAAGGAAAAAAGAAGGTTATAGTTGGTGTTTGGTGGTTGAGATAAACAAGGAAGGAAAAGATTGAGATAGACCGAGAGAATTAGATATAATAATTTTAATTTATTGTTGGTTGCTTATAGTTGGAAGTTTGGCTCATGTTAGTAGTCTTGGTTAGCATGGAATTTTTAGTATAAATAAGTTTAAATGTGAGGTTGAGGTTGATTATGCATGGTTCAAATAATACTAATAAAAGGATAGAGTTTTTTGTTTACTCAAATCATTTGTGTTTCTGGTCCAGTTTTACCAATACAATTGTATAGATATTTAACACAAAAACTATGTCCTCTAAGGGTACGCAAAATATTTTATCTCAAGTCAACAAATATGGTAAAGGGTTAGGCTTAAACCCTTAAATTATCCACATGATGTGGACACACAAATCATCCTTTTAAATCGTGACTTGTAGCTTCACCCACATGTTTATCAAAACCAACTCAATGTAGTATAAACACCTCGTAGCAAAAACACAAGCACTACACCAACTTTTATAGTCGGTTTGATTTGCCAATTGCTTTTACACTTTCCGATCTATTAAGGTATATATTGAATGTTACTTTTACGCTAAAGTAATTCTCTAACTTAATATGTTTAATACCACAGGCATTCTCTCATGGATCTCCATTATTAAAGATGTTTTCAAGGGCGTTAATAAATGTCACTGATAGTGATATTATGACAGATTTGAAGAGAAAATATCTTGGATACCATACTCTTGATGAAGCACAACAGAATCAATCTCTTCCACAAAGTCTTGATGTTCAGAGTTTTATTGGTTTATTTGTATTCATGGGGACTTTGACAATAGCTATAATTATCTCTTCTGAATTTTCCATTTGGCGTGCAAACAACAAAACCCTTCTCACATCAAAGGGATAGAAGAACTAGTTGTCACAAATTTCTTTCATTACCAACTAATTAGGAGTAACTATTATATGAGTTACATATGAAACCAATACTATTTAGCATGTTGGGTTGACATTTTGTATAATTGGGTCATCGTAGGGTTTGTTATTTTTAAAATGCTCTATGAATGTCATCTTTTAACTCTATAGGGACTACACAGTCATATAATACCTAGTTTTCTTTTTTGCTTAATTACACTTGTTAGCTACCACTATCCCCCTCCCATAAAAAGGTTATAAGCAACTTATACTTGCATATCAAAAATTTTTTACTTTAGTCCTAACTAATTTCTTAAACGTAATGATTTTGTCACTAGGATGGATGCTTTTATAAAAATATATTAAGTGGGCGTAAAATTATGTTTTTCCCTTTATTTTAAATAGTATAGAGAACTAAAAGATAACTTATGAAAAGTAGTTTTCGAATAACATTACTTTGAGAAAATTTCAAAATTAAAAACAAACATTGTCCAACCTTACTAAATATCGACAAAAAAAACATAATTACCTTCAATTTTCTTATTATATCTCATTATTTTGATCAGTTAATGTAGAAGAATTGTATTGCATTTTTGTAGCATACCTATGTGTTGCTAGGGATCGATTTTGAATGAAATTAAAATCAAAACCTAAATAAAATAAGTGTATCGAAACAATATAAAATAATGAAATTATTTTTTTAGAAATGAAAATAGAAAAGGTATGCTAGTAGTAAAAAACAAAAACAATTGAAAGAAAACTTATTATAGCATATTATAGATAGATTAATGTATTAATGAGTAATTTATTAAATTCTAGGAGATAATTTATGTTTATATAGGTTGATCCTATGTGTAACGCACGGAATAAAGTCAAAACGAGCCAATTAAAAATAATGGGTTTAGCTGAGATTATTTAAAGAAAATAAGCGGGTAATGGAGTATGGACCGAGTTAACTTTTCGGGTTAGACGAGTTAAAGGTCCCTAGAACGTCCGGTATATATAAACGGATCAGCTTGAGTAACTCTCATTTGCAACTCAACATCCCAATTCTAGAGAGAGAGAGTGTAGAGAGAGAAAGTTGAGAGAGTTGAAGATTCAAGGCTCGGTTGATCACGGGATTGAAGATCGGTGTTTGTGGGCATCCAAACCACAAGAAAACACCAAGAATCCAGGTAAGAAACATCATTTAATCGTTCCTTTTGATGAAAACCCAGATTCTAGGGTTTGGGGTTTTTGAAAATGGCAAAGATTCACCCAAAACTCATGTTTTTATGTAAGAAAACATGTAAGAAGCTTAAAAATAGCTTATTGGGTGATAAACAAAGGTTTTAGATGTAAAAGATTGAAGTTTTGGGTCAAAAATTGGTTGGTTCGTAGTTTTCAGCCCGTTCTGCGAAATTAAAGTTTCATCCAAAGAAATTGTGTAGTCGTCCAATGAAACTATGAAAACTTCCTACGAAACTATAGTTTAGTTTCACAGGTAGTTTCGCAGACATGGTTATCCAATGAAAGTTGGGCAAAACAAGCAACGAAACTGGCAGCGAAGATGCCAACGAAACTGTATCGAAGATGCCCGCGAAACTAGCAGTGAAATTGCTAGCAAAACTAGCAACGAAACTACTGATCTGGCAGGGAAATTAGCATCGAAATTAGGTAGAAATTAACTCCTTTGAGTGTTAACTTATCTGCAGGCTGTGTAGTGCAACCCTTGCTTTGAAATCTTGGTTGAGAAGCTACTCATCGAGTCTAGGTGAGTTCTAGATCCCCTATTTAAAGGGTTTGAACTAGTTTGGGGGTGGGAAATGCATACTAAATATACGTTTTAAACGACCAAGATTTTAAGTGGTTTTAATAGGAAGATCAATTTTTCTATAACAAAATATGCTATGTAAATGACCAAGATTTTAAGCGAAATTAGGTCAGCCCGACCCCAACTAGGGGTGTTGCCCTTTGGACCCCACTAAGGGCTGCTACCCCTAGGACCTCGCTGTCAGGGACTGCCGCCCCCGAACCCCCGCTACCCCGCGATGGGTCGGTTATGTTCTATGATAACTTGTGCTTGTTGTGCATGTGTATGTGTTTGTGAATGGATGATGCATGATATGTGTGATGATGTGTGATGGGGTATGTAATGTTCATGTGATGTTATGTATGAATGTGTTATGTTGATTTTACGTTCCTATTATGTATTATTCCGTGGCTTACATGTTATAGGTATGAAATGAACGAAAAATTATATGTAACGTAAAACGGAAGTTAATGATGATAATAAGTGGAATGTAAAGTAAGAATGAATGCATGCTTTAATGAACGAACGAATGTAAGAAATTCTTTCAAGCAAAGTATGAAGATTCACACACAATGAATGGTGTTAGCTCAACGATGTGTGGGTTAGCTTCCCCGGACGGATGCACACTAGGGTCTATCTTTGTGATTGACCATTTTTATAGAACCTTTGTCGCTTACCCCGATACTATGGTCAGCCACCGGGCGCAATGTATGAGAGTTTATTTATAGACTTCGGCCCAGTACCTGCTTTATGCATGACAGTGGGGTATAGCACATGGCATAGGTACCCCTAGAATTTACCCCGGTACTGTGGTCAGGTCACCGGGCGCAATGTATGGGAGTCTATTATAGACCTTGGCCAAGTACTTGCTTTATGCATGACGGTGGGGTAAAGTTCATGGTATTGGTATGGAATGTAAGGAAGTAACAATGAACATACGTAATGAATGGTAAGAAAGGTAACGAATGATAACAATGACGTATGATGATGAATGAACGAAAGTTAACGAATGATGATGAAGATAAGAATGTTATTATCTATGTGTACGTATGATGCTTGATTGCTTAAGAATGTAAAGGAAAGTTTTAAACGGAAGTAAAAGTATTTTATTTTATAAAACTAGAACTCACTCAGCAACGCTGATTTTTTATGCATTTTCTAGTTGGCAGGTAAATATTGCTGAGGATAACACGAGGTGGCTACTTGGCTTGTTCTTGGATGGCATCTATTTTGTATATTGATGATGTTTTTGCATTGTAATGTGAACAAATGATGTTTTGTAATTGTTAACACTATTATATGAAATGAAATGGTGGTTTAAATTCATTCTGCTGCGATGTTTTAATTAAATTAATGTACATATATGTTTTATGTGTAATGATTGATCAGGTGTGAGCGTCCCGGGAACGGGGCCTTACAAGTTGGTATTAAAGCCAAAGTGTAAGTGAAACGGGTAAATTTTCAAAAGAAACCTAAATTTAAACTGAAAATGGGACGGAAAGGGAAGGGACGCCAGTCCAAGTAGCTACGTGTCATCAGTTATTTTCCTTATTGATTAACCAGCATTATGTGCGCATGTTATGTGGTTTATGTCAGGACCGTGTACGTACTAGATACTAATTGATAATGCATGAAATCATATCAAATAATGCGGAATCCTATTTGATTGGCGATCCAATCAGTGAGACTGTTAACCTGATCGATAAGAATGAACTAAACGTTAAGAATGAGTAGGAATCGATCAAGAACGAACTTTGAAGTTTGATTGTCTTTCTTTGACGTTCAGGATGGCTAGGGTTCGTGTATTCAAAGTGTTCTCTCAATTGTTATGAATTGTTTTTCTTCACGGATTAAGTGGTATTTATAGGTTTGTAGTTTTCATTCGTACGACTGAACCATTAGCATGGCTCAGTCATGCGACTGAATCATGCGACTGAGTCATACGTACGACTGAAGGTTTAGTCTTGCGACTGAGTCAATCTTATGTCTCAATCATACGGCTGATCTAGTCTCCTGGTTCAGTCGTGCGACTGGTCCATAAGCATGATGTATTCATGCGTATGGTCCATTAGTATGAAGACTCATCCGACTAGGTTGAACACATTTCTCAATCATTATTGACTAAGAACTATGTACAATAACTTCAAACCTATATAATAAGTTCATACATATGAATCATATTCAACACAATAATAATATGAAATAAATAAACGTTAATAAGAATCAACCGCATATTATATTTCATTGAATCAATTCATTACATATGTGTAAGACATGAAAAACTTTTACATTAAAGCTCATAAACTAGGAGAAACATATATCTACAAACTCTCTCTTGGTCCTAGTTTACTCTATTGTCTAACACTCTTCACATGTTTTTCGAATTTCTTGTACTTCTCCTCTTTTGTAACTCCTGCATGTATTTCAAATGTAAAGCAGAGTCTTATGACATGTTGGAACTGGAGAGCTTGTACAATATCCTGCGTGTCATAGAACAGTGGCCACTTGTATAATGTGTAAACATCTTCAGCTGACAAGTTTGTAAGCCACATTGGGTCGAATACCCTGATAGTCTCTATTTTTCCTTCTCTGTTCAGAACTATGACCGCTTCACCCATTCGCCAATCGTAATACCACCATTTGAAGTATGGAGTGAAGTCCTGAGGCATTTCCCATAAGGGGATCTTTGACATCATGCGCGGAGGATTCCACTTCAGCACTACTTTAGGTCTTCCAGATATGGGGTCTACTTCAGTCTTTCGGATGTACCTCTTTGGTTGTTGAGGTCTGATGTTTACCCACCTGGTGTGGTATTCTTTATTTAATGCAGCCTCAAACCAACCTGACATCTTTCTGGGATTAGCATACAACAGATCCAAGCATGCAAGAGTCTTCAGATCATGAGGATATCTGAAGGACTCGATTCCTTTCTCCCTTTTCATAGCATAAACATCCAAATCTTCAAAATACGCCCACGCGATAATCTTGCCTGACACTTTCTGATGTCTTTTGACTTTGTAGAGCTTTGTGTAGGAATTCTGCTTTGGCGGTGTGCGTTGGGCTTTCATCTCTGCAAAACAAGCTGCCCATTCAACTTTCTTGATATCAACGTTTGCATCCGAAGCTTGGGCTGTGCTTTCTTCATTCTCCTTTTCTTTCTCTACTTCATCCAACTTCTCAAAAGTACCACTGTCAAATGTTTCACCCAAGTTGGGGATAACATGTCCTTCCGGATTAGTGTATTGTGAAAATACTCAGCAATGACATCCTCTATCTCTATTTCATCTACATCGTTCAGCTCATTGTCACTCGCCACATCAACTTTTGGAGCATCTTTGACCGGCTCGTCAGGATTCAGCCTGAATATTTTAGCAAGATGTTCATCCGTTAGGTCATGTATAATCTCTCCTTCTTCTGGAGCGTAGCTCACAGATCTCCTGACTATCCCTTGCAAGTCAAGAATCCTAGTTAGTTGAGTCTTGACTTGCTGAAGGGGTTCGACATCATACTCGTCCTTCTGTTGTGCTTCATCTGTTTGATTTAAGCATTTAACTCATCCCACATTAATCATTAATCAAAACATTTAGACATAAATAATCATTAATTACATTAATGTAATACATAATTTAAGTTCAAACGTTTTTAAATACCAAGACATCTAATAATTACTTTTGTCTTGATCTGTTGGTTCTTCAGCTTGAGCCAGACGTGTACACCACCCAATCTTTCAATCAGTTCCTTAAAAGATATTTGATTGGGCTGAAATTATCACACTGCAGATGCACCAGGAGCTTAGTTCCAACTTCGCGGTCATCAACTTCCTATAGGATCTTTAGTACTTCTTCAGCAAGCTTTTGGCTCTGTTGTGGATCAATCTACTGCTCATAAGCCTGAGAGATCTTCCATTGGAGCCAATAAGCTTCAACATCATGTACATTAAGTGACATAACCTTGTTAGCTTCTTAAGCATCTTCATCATCCATACCACCACCCATTTGCATAGCATTATTCCCATCTCTGTCCAAAACATCATCTTCTTCCTCTCCATCAAGTAGGTGAAGATCATGTGAGAGCACTTGAATAGGTGGTTTAACATACGTGCAATGTGTGCATTATGGATTTGGTCGGACATCTCATCAACTCCTCCACACTTGGAGACTAGGCACTTTAGGATAACATGAGCCAAGTTCTTGAACTGGGGGCACATGTTGCTCTTGTTCAGTATGCTAGCATTGATGACTCTTACGTACTTGATCCTCAGAAGACATCTACGTGTGCACATATGTTGTGCTTGGTGCTCATCATCCAAGTTTTAGCCATATTGCTGCAACACAAGAAATATATACATTTGATTGGTTGGTAGACTTAATAGGTGAATTTTGAATGATTTTGGTCTACTGTCTCAATAGTGCGACTGAACCATACGTCTGAGTTTATTCGTACGATTGAGTTCAGTCATAGGATTAAGGCTGCATCTGAGCTTAGTCATACAATAAGCCATGTTGTTGAGTCAGTCATGTCACTGAGCCCACACGCATAATTCACTCGTGCGATTGAGTCTTGCGTCCGGCTCAGTTTTGCCGACTGAAGTTTATCAGTGTGTCCATTCGTATATCTCACTGTTGAACACCACAAATTTGAATATTTGTCAAAACATGACATTACACTTCGTTTTTATAATCATTTGGACAGCAGAGACTCAAAATAGCACTTAGTTTCATTTAAATCAACATGTGTGTCCATTTAAGTGGTCTATACTTAAGAGTAGTCTCGGTTCTAGGTTTTAGCATTTTCGGCTCTTAAAGGTGCGATTAAGACATTCATTTTGGCAAATTTTAGTTGTAAAGTACCTGTAGATGAATGAGAAATCCGTTAAGATCACAATCAGCAAGTAATCAAGGTAAACAAAATTTGAGCAGAGTGTCTACGTATGAGAGAAGTTTGAATGCTTTGAGGGGTGGTGAGAAATGCGACCGACTCACCCCTCTATTTATACTGATTTAATGTTCAGTCGTGCGACTGGACCATACGCATGCTTCAATCGTGCGACTGGGGTTCAGTCGTGCGACTGGCTTATACTTCTTTGTCCATTCGTACGATTGGTTTATTATGGTGATCCGATCGCATGGATGCCCTCATACTCATGGTCCAATCGTGTGACTGGCTCATACTTATGGTCCAATCGTGCGATTGGCTCATACTTATGGTCCAATCGTGCGATCGGTTCATACTCACCAACACTTAAACTTTTACCTTGTGATTTTAAACATTATGAACACTGATCATCTCAGACATGACCATTTAAATTCAAAAAAGTTTGATCACCTTAGACGTGATCCTTTTAATTTAAAACCATTTGATCACCTCAGACGTGATCCTTTTAATTTAAACCGATTGGTCACCTCAGACATGACCCTTTTAATTTAGACCGATTGGTCACCTCAGACGTGACCACTTTTCGTGAGTGATTCATAGATTAAATCTAGTTGTATAGTCCGACTTTTACCTAACAAAAGACTAGAAAAATAGAAAAACAACTTGAAATTAGAAACAAAACAAGACATAGTTTTGTGTTTTTGTTTGGAGAAGGATTGAAATCTTTTAGAAAAACGTCTAACAATTTTTAATTCCTGGATAGCACAACTTCAAGTTAATTTGATTATTTTTAGAATGATTCATTATAAAATCATACAGGAATATAAGAATCATTTGGGACATTTTAATAAAACATTTTAATGCTAGATTCTTGTTTTGACCGAGAGCCAATAACAATTTTAGAAAATCATACTAGAGATATAAGATGCTACCGTTTATTTTAGAGAGTTGCAAACAACAATGAATTCTTGAATATTTAGGTTATGCTTATCCTCAGGTCAGTGCTACCGTACAGCAGAGAGGCACACAACCTATCTTCTTGTTAGAGCATCTATTTTTCTTTTTGCACATAACGCACCAACAACATAAGTTGTTAGCTTGATTGCATGTAGCATTTTTCCATGTGCTTTGCTCATTTTATGTTCATGCGCACACATTTGTGGCGTTTATTTTGCTCATCACCCCTTATTGGAAATGCGTTGATTGTGTTAACAAGGGATAAGATGGGAACCCACAGCAAGTTGAACAACTTAGTTTGAATTTAAACCACCAATAAGGTCTACTCATCTATTATGTTGAATCTACCAACACATCATATAGTGAACTAGCAACCTCTAGGTTACTTTCTCTATGTTACCTAAGTAGCATACTAGTTTTACTATTATTTATCCTTTTATTTTGCTTAGACTTTTCTGACTTATAATTTGAATTTTGCATCTTAATCAGTTAATTCCTTTTGAAGTCCCAAACAATTTGTTTCATGTGTACTATCATTTTCCATACTATCATTTTTTTTAAGTAAATAAATATTGCACTAATTATATACTAATTTACCTATTCTCCCCCTAAAATTCTAAAACCGAAACTCTTTTTGTGTTTTTGGATTTTTAATAGACAGGAAAATAAATAAAGAAAAAAATAAGAGAAACTAAAAACTTGTCGGACTACTCACTTTCTTCTTCTAGAATCACGTCACTTTTCTTTTTTACGCCATTAACCTCTAATAGATATAAAAACCCCGGTTTATCAAATGCTTTTGTGTAGAGGTTAGCGCGTTAAAAATCCATATTAACTTTAACAACATCGATTAAGTGCTTTTCAAAACAATCACGTATAAAGTGATATTTAATATCGATGTGTTTGGTTTTAGGGTGTTGGACCAGATTTTTGGTGACAGGAATAGCAGCAGAATTATCAACAAAAATAAGGGTGTTATAAAATTACAAAACATAGTCACTCATTTGCTGTTGAATCCAGATGATTTGTGAACAACAACTTGCAGCAGCGACGTATTCAAGTTCGCATGTTGACAAAGCAACTGATGTCTGCTTCTTACATTGCCAGGTGACTAACTGTCTGCCAAAGAACTGACATCCCGCAAATGTGGACTTGTAATTCATCTTGCAGCCACCATAGTCTGAGTCACTATACGCTGTAAGCTCAAAGTCATCATCATGAGGATACCACAACCTGAGTGTTGGAGTAGCCTTCAGATATCGAAAAATCCATTTAACTCCGATGAGATGATTTACTTTTTGTTTGGCCTGATATCTTGAGCAAAGACACGTGACGTACATAATATCAGGACAAGAGGCTGTGAGATACTAAGGGATCCGATCATCGCTCTGTACATGGTAGCATCAACCAGATCGCCATTTTCGTCGGGTGCCACGTCATGGTTCGTTGCAAGTGGAGTTCCAAAAATAGAAGCGTTCTCCATGTCAAACCGAGTGAGGATATCACCTACATATTTGGACTGATGCAGGAAGATTCCTTTTGGTGTCTGATCTACCTATAATCCGAGAAAGAACTTCATCTCCCCCATTACACGCATCTCAAACTCTGCTTTCATTACAGATTTAAATTCTTTACATAATTCTTCATTTTTGGAACCGAAGATTATGTCATCCACATATATCTGTACGAGCAATAAATCACCATCTTTTTCTTTGATGAATAACGTACAGTCAATCACCCCTCTGCGAAGGCCATGTTTCACCAGATGAGTTGAGAGTTTCTCATACCAGGCTCTAGGGGCTTGATAGAGCCCGTAGAGAGCCTTGTCCAGTTTGTAAACTCTATCCCGATGATAAGGATCCTCAAATCCTTCGGGTTGACTGACGTAGTCTATCTAATGGATTTCACCGTGAAGGAATGCACTTTTTACATCTAGTTGATAGACTTTAATCTTCATGTAGGATGCATAGGCTAGAAAGATATGGATTGCTTCCATCCTAGCCACAGGTGCAAACACTTCATTCTAGTCAATGCCTTCGACTTGTCTAAACCCTTGAACCACAAGTCGAGCCTTATTCTGATTATGACTCCT
The DNA here is from genome assembly GCA_018326385.1 of Flaveria bidentis. NCBI lineage: Eukaryota > Viridiplantae > Streptophyta > Magnoliopsida > Asterales > Asteraceae > Flaveria > Flaveria bidentis. The sequence continues at coordinate 19,124 of BJCM01233836.1, forward strand.
TGGTCATCTTTCTTACACTTCAAGACCCATTTAGTGCCAATTACCTTAGCACCTTTTGGTCCGTCCACAAGGGTCCATACTCCTAATTTCTTGAACTATAGAAGTTCTTCTTGCATAACATTGACCTATGCATTATCGTTTAAGGCTTCACTTACATATTTTGGCTCAAATTGAGACACAAAACATCGATAAGCACCATCGTGAAGATAGCCTTTTCCATGACTGAGACATAATCAACTGAGTATAGCTGATTTCGTGTCTGCACTCTCGATAGTACATCCCCAATGATGTTGTCCAAAGGATGATACACATTAATGAGAGATCCGAGAGTGGTGGGAACAACTACTTCCTGATCCAGATTTTGAATTCCTGGTTCAATGTCGGTAGCTGTTGGAGTATGAGGTTCAGATGTGTCAGAGGCATCAATATCTGATGCTTGTGTACTTCCATTAGCAGGAACCTGTTCCTCCTGGTCTATATTTTTAGTCTCCAATACTTCATCATTAGAGGAGGAGTCACTTACATCAAGTGCCCACCCTAATGGATTAGAAGAATCGTCTAGTGGAACCGATGTTGTCGAGTCTTGTGGTGGTGTGTTCAGAACATCGTACATCATTTTAGTCAATAACTCATCATCAGGAAGAGAAGAAGTTAGGTTGAAGGACTTAAAGAATCCATCATAATTGAAGAAGAATGAAGGTCTTTTTCTAGAAGGGTGGTGGTGTATCTTTGAACATCAACATTGCACCACACTTCTACCTGACCCGTTGAGTTGTTATAAACTCTCTTGTCCGGTATACTATATCCTAGAAAGATATCTTCTTCTGCCTTCTCACTGAACTTCCCAGTCTGAGTTTTCTTCAGCAACATGCACGGTGCTCCAAAGGGTTCAAGATACTCCAAATTTGGTTTACCACGCTAAAGCAGTTAATAACATGTTTCACCATGACGTTTAACTACCAAGACTCGATTGAGAGTGTAGCATGCATTAGCCACTGCCTCGTTCCAAAGTTGAATAGGTAGTTTGAAGTCGGCTAACATCGTTCTTGTTATCTCTATCAAGCTCCGACTCTTTCGTTCAGCAACCCCATTCATCTGTGCAATGTAGGCAGACGTGAATTGATGTACAATTCCTTTCTCTCTACAAAACGCCTGCATCCAATGATTCTTTAACTCTATTCCGTTTTCTGATCGAATCTGTTTAACTTTTAGCTTGTAGAGTGATTCCAATGTAGTTACTAGATGTTTGAATGATTCAAATGTCTCTGATTTGGATTTCAGAAACATCACCCAAGAGAATCTTAAGTAATCATTTGTTACTACATAACAATACAAATCTCCAGCAAAGCTCGAGAGGTAGGTCAATTGAATTAACTTTCTTTGCCTTGTGAGCCTTCTTGGTATGTTTCCCTTTCTTACATGCTACGCAAATATCCAGAAGCTGGAAGTTCTTTACAGTTACTCTATTTACTAAATCATTCTTTATCAGATGATTCATCTTCCTAGGATTAATGTGTCCTATTCTCCTATGCCATGAGACTGAGTCCCTCTCTGTTGCTTTTGACAAGAAACATCAGACAGTGTTCTCCGTTGTGGAGGCTTTCAATAGATCCAAGACATACAAATCATTTTATCTTGAAGCTGACATTAAGACTTTTTCCTCCGGGATAGCATAATCCTTCTTCAACATGTAGCACTTCTTGTTGTCAAATACAACTTTAAATCCTTTATCACATATCTGGGAGACTGAAAGTAAGTTGTTCTGTAGTTGTTGAACATAGTTGACCTTGCCAAACTTAACTTTCTCATTTCCCACTTCGCCTTGAGCGGTGATGTAGCCTCCTTTATTCCCAGCAAATGAAACATGTCCCCCTTTAATTTTTCTAACGTTGAAAAGGAGAGACGAATTCCCTGTCATGTGCCTGGACGGTATTAGTGATAGCGTTGTAGCAGACACCCTATGATGAATCCATTGAATCAGTCATCAAAGCAGAAATAGATCCTTCGGTGGCTGGAGATTCTAAAATCGTTGCTCTAAGCTCTTCTTCAACCAGGTGATTTAGTACATTTGCAGCTTCTTCTGTATCTGACATCACTTGCTCAGCTGCAATCTCACCTTCACTAGCAGACCCATCATCTATTGCTTCAAAAAATGCAATATTTGATTCTCAAGGAGAAACAAACTGGAAGGACCAGTCTTTTCCTTCATCATCTTGAGCAGTAAGAGCCTTTGTCTCTTTGCTTGAAGAAGCAGTTCCAATTGTGTCCTTGTCTTGACGGTTGAAGGTCGAAAATGGATTTCCATTACCTGTTTTCTTGGCTTTACACATTCATGTTTAAAGTGCCCCTTCTCACCACAGTTAAAGCATGTTACTTTGGTTTTGTCAAAACCAAATGTCATGTCCTTAGTGTCTACTGGGTTCTGCCCCGTCTTCTTGACAAATTTTTTAGCTCTTCTGACTGCACTTGCCAAGGCCCGGATGATGTCCACTCTCTCTAGCTCATTCTCATCAACTTGCTCGTAATCTTCATCTGCAAATGACAATTTCCAATCTTCCTGGCAACTAAACCATCATAGGATTGGACAACAGCTGCTAGAAGATCCATATGGTCCTTTGCAACTTCCACTTTGATATTATCGAGATTCTCGGTCTTCAATTTAGTAGTGTTGGCTAGATGATTGATTCACCTAAAACATTTCAAGTATGGTACTTGAAGAGGATGATGTTATTGAATGGCACTTAGTCATACGTATTAAGGGTAGTAAACCGTTGTTAGGTGGTATTTACTGCTTGCATCAATCTTCTATGAATCTTGTGCAAGTGGGAGATTGTAGGATCTTATATGCCCAAGACACATACAA
>BJCM01233838.1:0-11050 GCA_018326385.1 Flaveria bidentis
CGTGCGAGTGGACCATACTTATGGTTCAGTCTTACGAATGTCCCAATCGCATCTCTCAGTCGCACGGCTAGTCCATTAGCATGGCTCAGTCGTACGACTGAGTCTCATTCGCATATGCTCCTGCGAATGACCCAGTTTCATGTGTTTACAACATATCAGGTGTATTACATTAAGCCTAGACTATTCAATAAGCGACGGACACACTATATATGACTATATATGCTCCAACAGTTGCCTTTGACAAAAAGCATTAGACAATGTTTTCCATTGTGGAAGCCTTTGATAGATCGAAGACATACAGATCATTATATCTAGAAGCTAACATTAAGACTTTTTCCTCTGGGATAACATAATCCTTCTTCAACATGTAGCACTTCTTGTTGTCATATACAACTTTGAATCCCTTATCATAGATCTGGGAGACATAAAGTAAGTTGTTCTGTAGTTGTTGCATGTAGTTGACCTTGTCAAACTTAACTTTCTCGTTTCCTACTTTGCCTTGTGCTGTGATGTAACCTCCTTTATTCCCAGCAAATGATACGTGTCCCCCTTTAATTTGTTTGAAGTTGAAAAGGAGAGACGAGTTGTCGATCATGTGCCTAGACGCCCCACTATCAACAATCCAAGTATTTGTGATAGTGTTGTAGCGGACACCCTGCACATTCAAAAGAATTGATCAGTTCAGGTTTGGGACCCAAGCCTTAACTGGCTTGGGTGACCCAGAGGATTCACACATTATGAACTCAACTCATTGTTCATCAGAGGTTGAGGGCACATCATTCTTCTTGTTGTTCTCATTATCAGACACATTACTTGATTTTTCTTTCCATAAACCAGTTTTGTGTAATGCCTGGTTGTGATAAACAGACGACTGGCTTATGGTTTGAATTTTAGGTTCACTAATACTCTTAGGTGGAGTAATAGATCTCCTTTTAGAAAAACTTTGTTTTGTATCATAAAGTTCAATTTTCTTTTTGGGAGTCTGATAATAAGGACAATTAGAAGAAATATGCCCTCTTTTTCCACAACTGTAGCATGATCTCCCTTTTACAGGTTGAGGAAAATGTTTATTTGGGGTTGTGTTGGGTACGGGTGTGAGATGTGCCTGGTTGGGTTGTGTCAATTCTCTTTTAGATGTTTCAGCCACTTTAACAAAATTAATTGTTTTTATGTTTTGAACATCTTTACCTTTCATTTTATTTGAACTTTGACGTGTAACACATGTTTGCTATCCTTCATAGGTTTTCCCGTAGACTCGGGATCACTAACCAAAGGAGTGGACAACACATGATCCTTAACTGGGTTGTTATTGATAGGTCTACATATTGTATTTAAAAGGATCTCATATGGTGGCGGTACTACTTTGTAACCCAAACCTTCCCCATTGTTTCGTTCTTTCACTAAGTTTTGAACTATGTGAGAATAACTAGCCCAACTATGTAGTTTTTGTTTTAAAGAATCAACTTCGACTTCCAAAGCTGCTTTTTTCCTTTTTGGTTTCTTATAAAGAATTTAAATAGAACTTTATATCATTTGATTGATATAGAGAAACAACCTCGGTTTCCCTTAGTTGTTTCTCCAAAAGTTCTATCTTTTCTTTAAAACTGCACTCATTTTGTTTTAAGATACGGTTTGCCTCAGTGCAGAGCTGTAAATCATTTACTAAGTTATCATTGTGTTCTAATAACCTAGCAAATTTCAGATCTATGCTATCCCTAAATTTTTCACATTTAGAACAAGCATGTTTTTCAAATAATTGGTTGGTAGAACTTACCTGTGATGAATCAGTGGTATCAGCCATCAAAGTAGAATTAGATCCTTTGGTGGCTGGAGATTCTGAACTTGTTGCTCTGAGTTCTTCCTCGACCAAGTGATTTACCATGTTCACAGCTTCTTATGTATCTAACATCGCTTGCTCAGCTGTGATTTCACCTTCACTAGCAGATCCATCATCCAATGCCTTAACACAGGCAATGTTTGATTCCCCCGAAGACACAAATCGGAAGGACCAGTCTTGCCATTCATCACCTTGAGCAGTCAAGGCCTTTGTCTCTTTGCTTGAAGATGTGGTTCCAATTGTGTCCTTGTATTGACGGTTGAAGGTCGGAAATGGATTTCCATTACCTGTTTTCTTGGGCTTTACACATTCACGTTTAAAATGTCCCTTTTCACCACAGTTGAAGCAGGTGACTTTAGTTTTGTCAAAACCAAAAGTCGTGTCTTTAGTGGCTACTAGGTTCTGCCCTGTCTTCTTCACAAACTTCTTTGGCCTTCTGACAGAACTCGCCAAGGCCCACATTATGTCCATCCTTTCTAGCTCATTTTCATCAACTTGATCATAATCCTCATTTTGCAAGATGACAATTTCCAATCTTCCCGGCAACTAAACCATCATAGGATTGTACCACTGCTGCTAGAAGATCCATATGCTCCTTAACCACTTCCACTATGATATTACCAAGATTCTCGGTCTTCAAATTCGTAGTATTGGTTTTAGGAACTATATATTGGGTATTAGATGACCCTGATGTTTCTGGTCCTGAAGTAGTGGTTTGGGAAGGAGCTGCAGAACGAGACACGAATGATGTTTGTAGTGGTGCTCCTGCCAGTTGGAGTGGGAACTGAGTTGTAAAGTGAAGGATTTTGAACGTAGGATCCTTTCTTCGGCTTGTACTTCATTCTCAGTTCTTCCTCTCTTAACTTCAAGATGAAGTCATTTATGTCTAACGTTGCAAGAATGTCATTATGTCTTAGGTTGGACACAAATGAATCTCATTTATCTGGCAAACCATTTGCAAACTTGAAACTTTATCTTCCATAGATGTTGTTACACCATGAGTGTGAAACTCACTCATCAGATGATAGAATCTATCAATAATATCATCTAAGCTCTCATTTCCTATCAAAGAGAAATTATCGAACTCCTTCTTGAGAGCCTTTGCCTTCAGAGCCTTCAACGTCGCGTTTCTATCATACCTCTTCTCCAGAGCCGCCCATAGCTTTTTGGCCTGCTTGTTCTCCGAAAACTGTTGAAAGATGTCTTTCGGTATTGACTGAGTCAACAGAGCATAAACTTTCTTCTCAGCATTGAAGAGTATCTTCTGAGCTTCACTCATTCCTCCCAATGTTAACTTGACTCCATTTGCACTAACTAGTACTGTGTAACCAGTCTCTATGGATGTCCAAAGATTGGAATCAACTCCATTTAGGTAAATCTCAAACCGCTGTTTCCATTGTGGATAATCATCTAACGTTATAAGCTTCGGCGGTTATTATGATTACAAGTCTCATTCTCCAGAAGCAGTAGATTCTGGATGCGTGAGTCCTACCCAGCAGAAAATGCAGCAAATTGATCTTCCGTTACTGTAAACTTGGTACTTTTGGAACAGGACAGTTTCACTCGTGCGAATGGACTATGAGTATGGTTCACTCGTGCGAATGAAGGGTGCGAATGAATTCAATCATGCGATTGGATTCAGTCGTGCGTATGAACAAGACGATTGGTATCAGGCGACTGGAGTTGTCCAGTCGTGCGAATGAGGGATGCAATTGACTTCAGTCATGCGAATGAAGTATACGTGTGAGTTCAATCGTGCGACTAGAGCAATCGTGAGACAGGACCAATCATGCGACTGGAGGCTGCTGCTTTTATAAATCAAAGATTTTGACACTTTGACACAAAAACGTGATTTTCCCAGAAACCCTAATCTGTCGTATGGTGAAAAACACAAATTTTATGCATGCAAACATCAAAAACAGCTTTAGAACCAACATGGTGGCTCTTTTGAATTAAAACGTGAGTTTTAGCACCAAAACTAATAGAATCCACGCAAAATCAAGAGCCAAAGCTCTGATACCACTTGTCAAGACCGTGTACGTATAGAATACTAACTAATTATGCGTGAAACCATATCAAATAGTGTGGATTCCTATTTGATTGGCGATCCAATCAGTGAGAACGTTAACCTGATTGATATAAGAATGAATTAAACATTAAGAACGAGTAGGAATCTATCAAGAACGGACTTTGAAGTTGGATTGGCTATCTTGGACGTTTTGGACGACTAGGGTTCGTGAAATTATGAAGTATTCGAAGTGTTATGTTTTTCCACTAATTAAGTGGTATTTATAGGTTTGTAGTTTCCATTCATACGACTGAACCATTAGCATGGTTCAGTCGTGCGATTGAATCATGCAATTGAGTCATACGCACGACTAAAGGTTCAGTTGTGCGATTGAGTTAATCTTATGTCTCAATCATACGACTGATCCAGTCGTGCGACTGGTCCATAAGCATGATGTATTCATGCGCATGGTCCATAAGTATGGTCCATTAGCATGAATACTCATCCGACTAGGTTGAACACATTTCTTAATTATTATTGACTAAGAACCATGTAAACAACCTCAAACCTATATAATATGTTCATACATATAAATTATACTTTAACACATTAATAATATGAAATAAATAAACATGAATAAACATCAACCACATATTTATATTTCATTGAAACAATTCAATACATATGTAAGACATGAAAGTCTTTTACATTTAAGCTCATAAACTAGAAACAACATGTATCTACAAACTCAATGTAATCAATGGATAGCGAAAGAAGTACATCTGCCTAATAGAGACCTGTGGCACTCAGGTAGTTGATCATATTGATCCTATTAGTTTTTTTGTCTACCTGAGGTTCTAGTGGAGCCATATCCTCTTGTACATGACTTTCGTGAACTGGGGAGAGAGTAGGCACATGCTTGTAGAGTCTTTTCTATCTTCTTTCTTCTTTTATTTAAATAAGTAATTTTGCATCCTCAGCCTCATTTCTTTCCTTTGACAATTCCATGTCAACCAGTTCATTTACTTCATCTAAGGGGAGGGAGATGATATTATCAATATCATAGTTCCTGGTCTGTAAGTAGCTTATCCTGACTACCCTCAACCCATCATCCTGAGTGTTTGGCCTGGGGGCAACCCTAATTGCAACTTCCATGAATCTTGTAGATCCAGTAGAGGAACTTTCTCCCCTTAGCTTCCTCTTCCTCTCTCTCCTCCTCCTCAATCTCCCCAAAGGTCAGTTTCCTTTTCCATTTGTCACTCATAGACCTTTGTGACTCAGGGTGGAGAGAGCTTTGGCCTTCATTGGTTGGTGTAACATCCAAGCTCTAGCCAGAGAGAGGTTGTGATGCACCTTCACCAGTAGGTGCTTCACTAAGGGAATGAATTGCTAAAGTAGCTATAGATGTGACAAGGCTCTCAGGCTCTACCACTAGGCCTTCAGTCAAGGTTTCCCCTTCAAAGCTAATCTTAAGGTCTGCCTTCAGTCAAGGTTTCCCCTTCAAAGCTAATCCTAAGGTCTGCCTTAAGTCAAGGTTTCCCCTTCATTCTAAACTTTTCAGTAATTCTGTCTTGTATCCTTTGAGCCTGCCTGTCAGCTTGTCTAGATTGGCTTGGGTTGACAAGTGGTATGCTGATAAGGTCAAGACCTTCATAGTAGTTCAAGGTCTGAAAATTTAAGACTTCTGGCTGCCCTAGAACTCTTTGAAGAATAAGGGCTCTTCTATTGGTATCATACATCCACCCTATGATGTAGTTGGAAGTTCCTTGAGGTGGAGATGACACTGCCCTTGGTATCCCTTCCTCAAAAAGACTCTGAATGAAGGAGTCTATAGAGTCCACATCAATGTGAACTTGAGGAAGTTGCTAAGTATGAACAGTTGCAAGTGAGGATGGTGAGTCCTTAATATCCATACTCTGTGAGGAACTCCCAGGTTTTGTGTTTGTGATGACTTTCTCCCCCTTTTTGGTAGCATCACCCACTTGCATAGGTGAGCTAGAGGTTAGATCAACCACATTCATAGGTTCTTGTGTTCCTAGTTGAGCTCTTCTCGGAGGTCTCCCAGCTAGTTTTTCCTTAAGATAAGATATCTCAAGTTGCTGATCATTGACCCTGTTTTGCAGGGTAGTCACCTGAGATTCAAGGTGACCAACCTTGGAGACTAGATAGGTGCATGTTTTTGATAGTTTTTGCACCTTTAGTCTCAGATTCCCCTCATCTTCATCAGAAGAATCATTGGGGGAATGAGAGAATTGGACCAAAGTCTTTTCTCTCACCACCAGCTTAGAGTTCATGGCTGCTGGTTTTCCACTACTCAATGATAGCTTCAGTTGAAGTGTCAATGGGTTGAGTTGCCATGGTTGAGGTCTTAATTATGTAATCACTTGCTGAAGTGAGAGCCTCTTCCATATGGATATCCTGAACAGGTTCAAAGTATCCACCTCAGTGGTAAGTGACTGATGTGGGCTAGACATAGGTGATTCAGGAGCACTCATCTCTCTTTGAGTAGGAGAGGAATAGAGAGACTCATGATACTCACTAAAACCTAAGTCTTCATCAGTATAGAAGTCAAGGTTGGGATTTGGTTGGTTTAGATCTAAAGGCTGGGGTGGTAGCGGTCCCCTGAAGGTTGTTCATCTGAGTGTAGAGTCTCAGAATGAAGGCTTAATGTTGTTGGGCTTGTTAGCTCACCAGCCTGAGCATGAGGAACCTCAGGATTGATAGTTGAAGGGATAGGAGTGGTTTGCTCCTCAAGAGAATTAGGAGCTCCAAAGCCTATTTCCTCTTGTGTGGGTAGTGATATGGGGGCATGCACAGACTGAATAGCTTCTACAGGGGTTCACTTGGATCTTCTTTGGTAAGTGAGGGTGATTTGTGGTTGTTTTGGTGGTTGAGATGTAGAAGGTGTGGGTTCAACACTATCTTGTGTTACCAGGTTGTCACCTTAAGCAATAAGCTCTAATATTTTTGTGACCAGGGCTGTTTCTACCCCAGAGAAGCCAACAGTTTTCTTTTTCATGATTTTAAAGATGTCGGGCTTCATCTGTCCCAGTTTAAGAATATTATCTATTTCCCTCAACTATGAGCCCAGTTCAACGTTGAGAATGTGCTGAACATATCTAGGAAACATGTAATATTCTAAGGAGTCTAAGTTAGCAGGTTTGTATAAGCAAATTAAGAATACCTGAACTTGACCCCTTGAACCATCCCATGCACTATGAAGGAGAGATCTTCAGGAATCTATTCCCAACCCCCATGCTTGTTGGATAAGCTGTGAATGACCACATGTAGTAAGTACTTCCATTGGGATGAGACCTTCCCTTTCCTGAAGGTCTTTACAGAGAAAACCCCTTCATAGCCCATCTGCTAGAAGGATTGGTTAGCATCTTCTTTAGGAAAGGACAATTCAACTTCCCCATCATCCAGCTGAAGGTGAGTGTTTATGATGGCTGGAGTGATGAAGATTTTCCTGCCCTGCACTATAGCAGACAGTGCCTTCTCCCCATCTAGAATAACTTCTTGACAAGTTTTCCAAAAATCAAGCAAATGATCCGCATAAAGAACAGGATCGATGGTAAGGGAGGTGGAATAGTTAGACAAAGCCAAGAATTGGCAAACCTCTAAGAAGTGTGGATCTTTTTTAGAGTTTAACAGAGCGTCCTGATTGTGCTGCTTGTGTAACTGCATGGAGAAATCAGGATCATTTATTCTATTAAGTTTGGCCATTTAGGAAAGCTTAATGGTGAAGGAAAGAAAGAACGAAGGCGATTGTAGAGAGAATTTTGGGGATGTTGGAGTTGTAAAAGATAGTCTATATTATTAACACGGTGAAAGTCAACAAAAGTTAACGTCACGGTCAAAGTCAAAAAAAGTCAAACCCGACACGTTCGAGACGAGGAACCGAGACAAGACGTTGAAGATTTAAATGACTATGAGTTTTATTGTAATAAATATATTTTGTGTTAACAAAATATATTTTATCTTGTTTTTAGTCATTTTTATGCTTTATATGTAATTTCTATTAATAAGCCTAAGTCTAGGGGGTTAAGTGCAATTAGTGAATATTAGTCTAGACTATAAATAGGTTAATTGTAATTAGAATGAGGGGAATGGTTGTATGACCAATAGATTGAGGGATTATTTGTAAACACATCATTTGCAATCTAATTGAAGATCAAAGGGGTTTTGATTGTGATTATCATTTTTTGATCTAATTCTTCATGATTTGATTCAAGTGTGATTATCCTGGACTTACAGGGGATTTAGGTTTGGAGGAAAGATGAAGATGATAGAAAGAGGGGGAAACCGTTTGGTTTATATGAACAAGATTTAATACAAAGTTAATGAAAGAGGATAAATTTTGAAATTCAGATGTCAGTCCCACCTCTGAAAAAGAAGTTTGCTTTTTGCTCAAAAAGTAGTTTTCTTGGAATTCAAAAATCTTCCGAAGGTAAATTGTCCTCGGAAGTTTTAATGAAAAAGCTTTCGAAGACAAAATGACTTCGTAAGAATTTCCTGAGAGTTTTTGAAAATTTTGCTTCAGAAGAAAACTAAGACTTGAATGTTTTATTCAGCTAAGAATAAAGCTTCCGAGAGTTAGTTTGCTTCGCAAGAGATTTTAGACATTTCTTCCGAAGGCAATTTACTTAGGCAGTTATTTGTTTTGAAGGCATAAGTTTCTTCTGAAGGAAAAAGACCAAAAAGTTTTCAAAAATTCTAAGGAAAGTTCTTCTAAAAAGATTTTCATCAGAGAAAACAAGAGCTTATGAAGGTGATAGAATAGACAACTTAGGACACACAAGTTTTAGAAATAATATGATTTAGTTTTAAGAAAAGCTACTCAAAGTTAATCATCCCAGTAGCTAATATACGATACGTTAATCTTTTTTCATCAAAGGCTTTGGTGAACAGATCAACATATTGTTCATTTATGTTAACCTTGACTAGTTCGATTAAACCCTTTTCAAAGTTCTCTAATTAAAGGATACTTGATATTTATGTGTTTGTCCAGGAGTGTTGCACTGGATTTTCAGTGATAGAGATAGCACTATTGCTGTCTATGAGAATGGGAGTCTCCTTGAAGTTTAATCCATAGTCAAAAATCTAATTTTGAATCCAAAGTACTTGAGCACAACAGCTTGCATCAGCAATGTATTCAGCTTCAGGAGTTAATGCAGAGACACGGGATTGTTTCTTGCATTGCCACGAGACAACCCTTCCACCAAGAAGCTGGCATCCCCCAGATGTAGACTTTGCAGTCATATTGAAGTCATCATAATCACTATCTATATATGCATACAGATTGAAGTTAGAGTTCTTGGGATACTAGAGGCCAAGTGTTGAGGCACCTTTGAGGTATCTTAGAATTCTTTTGGCAGTGATAAGATGTGACATCTTGGGGTTGGCTTGATATCCTGCACAAATACATGTGGCAAAACATGATATCAGGCCTGCTAGCTGTAAGATACATAAGAGTCCCAATCATAGTCCTGTAAAGGTGTTCATCCACACACTCCCCCTCAAGATCAGGTCCAAAGGAGTGGTTTCTTTCTATAGGTGTCTTAGCAATCTTACAATCAGTCAGGTTGAACCTTTTGAGTATGTCCTGAACATACTTTGACTGACTTATGAATATGCCATCTTCTTGCTTCACTTGAATTCCCAGAAAGAAATTGAGTTCCCCCATGGCACTCATTTCGAATCTGTCCTTTATCAGCTTCTCAAAGTCTTTACAGAGCCTTGGATTAGTTGAACCAAAGATGATGTTATCTACATATACTTGAACTAGCATCAGGTCATTTCCTTGTCCTTTGATGAAGAGAGTTCCATCTATAGTACCCCTTCTGTATCCATGCTTGTAGAGATACTAAGATAGAGTCTCATACCACTTCCTTGGTGCTTGGTGGAGCCCATAAAGAGCTTTATCAAGCTTGTAGACATAATCAAGATGATCAGGATCTACAAAACCAGGTGGTTGTTTGACATACACCTCTTCATCAATTACCCTATAGAGAAAATCACACTTGACATCAAGTTGATAGACCTTGAAGTTTCTGGATGCAGCAAAAGCCATAAATATCCTAACAACTTTCAGTCTTGCTACAAGAGCAAACACATCAGTGTAGTCAATTCCTTCTTTTTGTGTGTACCCTTGAACAACTAGTCTAGCTTTAAATTTGATGACAATTCCTTTATCATCTTTCTTATTCCTAAACACCCATTTGGTACCTATAGTAGTCTTCCCATGAGGAAGAGGACATAGGTTCCAAACCTTTTACCTTTTGAATTGAAGCAGCTCCTCTTGCATAGCTTCAACCCAACTTCCATCCTTCAGAGCCTCATCAATCTTCTTTGGCTCTATCTGAGATAAGAAACAAGAGTGAAGACAAACATTTGCTTCATGGGTTTTTCCTCTTGTTCTTACCTTTGTGTCAACATCTTCAATGATATTTGTGGTAGGATGAGACTTGTGGATCCTTAGCTGAGGGATCATTGTAAGTTACTGAGAGAGATCTATATTAGAGAAATTTAGATCTGACATTGATGTTTCTCCCACCACATCAGCACACTTATCAAGAGAGACTTGATCCAAAGAGTGTGTGACATCATTGAAATTCTTGATCACTATCACCACCACCATTTTCTTGATCACTATCACCACCACCATTTTCTTCTACAATTGAAGCTTCTTTATCTAGTTGTGGAGTCTCTAAGCTAAAATGTGAAGGCATCTTATATGTATCAGCTGAATTTGTTTTTATTGTGCTGATAGAAACTTCATTTGCAGAGTTAGTTACAACTGGAGTAGAAGATGTATAGCTTGAAGGTGTTCTCAAATCAAATCTTGGAATAGGATCACCTATAGGTAGTATGTCTGTAGATCCTAAAACATGCTTACAAGATTTGTTAAAACAGTTGGTAACTAAATCAAGATCAAATAGCCAATCAGGACTAGAACCTTTCACACTAGGAGTGTGCTCATTGAAAGTCACATTGGCTGACTTTTCAACTACTCTAGTTCTAAGATTGTAAACTCCATAAGCCTTAGCTTGGGAAGAGTATCCAATGAAGTGTCCATCATCTGATTTCTTAGCAAACTTGGCAATTTGATCTTTGGTATTCAAGATGGTGCAAGGACATCCAAATGACCTGAGAAAACCAATGAAAGGTTTCCTCTTGTGCTAAAGTTCATAAGGAGTCTTACC